>JXSR01S019116.1:5691-16194 GCA_000969725.1 Ophiothrix spiculata | reverse complement strand
ATTTGAAACATAAGAAAAAGTTTTAAAAATGCACTGGATTTGGAAAGTTATTTTGAGAAATATTTCTGATGGCCCTTACCAGAGAGAATGTTTTGATGAATATATTGTTTTGAACGACTACCTTACCCTTGTTGTTTGAGAAAGTGCTTGTCTTCATCTTTAGGGTTTCTGAGCATCAACATATTACACATATATAATAACACATTCAGTATTGACAAACTTTTAAAAATATCGTTGTGATCTATTATTATAGATTAATTTTGAAAACTTTGTGGTCATCAAAATGGTAAATACAGTATGTCACCGTTCATGTATATATAACGAGAAATGGTGACAGCGGAAGAATAAACAATGGAATATTAACTAATAATTTATGAATAAATAATAAATAAATAAATAAATAAATATCTGCTTTTGTACCATAGTGTCAAGACAATTGATCAAGAAATCTTTTAGAAAGCATGTTTATGGTGAATGCACTTTGTGAGTTAAAGTATGTTTTCAGTCGACATTTCAAAACAGTACACATATTTGCATTGTTATTTAAGTGATTTTGATTTTCCTCCAAATATTTATTTGACTTACATTGTTTGTGTTTCTTTAATTTTTGATTTTGATGTGTTTTTAATGTGTGAGATTTATTTACAAAACAGGCACACAAATTTCTTTCACGGACCCTCTCTTATACAATTATAAAATGCAATCATACTTTCTGTGATTACTTCAATCAAATATATAATTATAATACCAAAAAAAACCCGTTTCGATATAAATATTTGCATTTCACAAACGGCGACAAAGTGTCTGAAACTGATGAATTAGCTTATTAGTCTGGGATTGGATATTCAGCTATTGTAGACTAGAAGATCAATCTGAACTTGTTACAACGCTGAAATGTTCCACACATCAATATTAAAGCATTTGTATATATTCACGTAACTCTTGCACTAATTTAAGAGGTTTTAATATCAGCGCGCATTGTAGAAAACAAGAATGTCATAGGAATTACTCTTAATCAGATTAGCAATTTCATCGCACTACTTGTTCTTGCGTTATAGACTTTTGAGGTAAAATTAGACTTTTAGAACAAATATATGACTTTAAATATCTGGTGTGGAGCAGGACACGGATTCAAAAAAGTCTCGAATTGAAGACAGTCCGTTGGAAACCTTTGAAAAGTCGTTTGATTTCGATGTTTTCCTTCACCCAAGTACATAAGAGGTTTTATGAATATAGCAATTTATTAACTTAAAGCGCAAATAATAAATGAATATCATCGCATATGGGAATGCAACTTTCCTAAATAGTACTTTATTTTTTATTCCTTGCTTTTATATACCTTTTAGGTCCACATTCAGAAGTTTTGTCACTTGGTACAAGGAAATAAAATTCAAAACTTTTAAAACTACTGAAGTCAAGTTCAATGAACTATAAATCCAACCATGAAACAGTCGTATGGACACATTATCTAAATTATTTGAAATCCACATATTTTGTAAAATCTTTTGGTGATCACAAAGGTTTAAAAATTATTCGGTTTTGGCATTCAGAATAAAGATATTGGATTTGAAATGATAAAGAGGCGTCTTTCGCATTTGATGAAAGACTACTTGACGTAGAATTAAATTCCTTTCCCCGAGTGGTACACATTGTATTCATGCATACAGTTCAGCAACCTTAGAAATTTTTATTTTTACGTTGAAAACATTCATCTCAGTTTTGGGGATTTCACCTAATTATCTGATGTTGTTGTATTTCATTTAAATTTCCTTTTCACCAAAAGGTTCCAATCCATATGTTAGAAAACTAGTTTGAAATCATATTTTCAATAAATAGATTAGAATAAGACGGATCAAGAAGCAGACAACCGCAGTTAACAGAATAATGGGTAGAAATGTACGGCATGAATTCCAACAAATGGTCCATCCATTGGTACCCAATACGATATAGACATATCACTGAATGCATCTTAATTTTTGATGTATACTTTTTAGTTAAAAACGGAATAATCTACGTAAGAACAGCTACGAGAGCTAATTCTTTGAACAAGTGCCTCAAATGTCTGGTATGATCTCACTCTTGCTGGTAAAGGTTGGTAAGGCATAAGAAAATGTCGATGTTTGCTTGTAACATGTGTATGGAAAACGGAATAGACTGTTCAGTGAAAACAATAAAAAGTATCCTTTGCCATGTTAATTTTTTTGCCTCTTATTCATTTCCCACGTTATAGTTATAATGGCATTCTCAAAGGAGCAAAATGTCTGGGATTTGGTATCATGGACCTTCTTATCAGTCATTCTGAAACCCTTAATCCAGTCATGCAGGAATCAGGTTGCTGGTAGTATCTGAAACTTAATGGATAGTTCTAATACAACTGGTTTAGACAGAGTATTAATATTCACAGAAAATGTGATGCCTTTTACCATACCATATGCTAAGGGATTAGACGTTTTCATTTCAACTATGCATTTCACAGCACTTTTATATATCGCAAGTATCATCAATGTGAGTATTTATTCATGGGAAACCTTGTTTTAAAAAACAAGGTTTCATATGAATAAATGTGGTTTTTAATAAAGCCCCAATATCATTTTTTTTTTTTAATTAAGGTGTAAATCTACCATTTTATCATTTAATTATGAAAAGTCAACTTTTACTTTAGCATTCATCACTTTTAGATTATTTCAAGTTATTTTATCTTACTATTATATGACCAGCACTTTCAGTTTGAAATGATAACAATTCTATGTTGAAATTTGCTCTTAGAAATGATTGACAGTGGTCACTTCCTAATTCACAGTATATCTTTTATTGATATGTTGACGTTGTTGCTCTGATTGGCAAAAGTTGGTTTTGTTTTATCAAATACAGGGTGTCCCAATAAAAACATTAAACGCAACGAACCTTGACAATTTTTTCCTGTGGAAGTAAAGTACAGCATACAATTTAATAATATAATAGATAATATGATTTACATTATCTGAATTAGCAATTAATTTCATGAATGCAAGCAATCACTGACATTTCGATATTTCGATATTACCAATAAGTGTGGTGTTCATTCAAAGAAGGGTAATCAAGCTTTACCATAGTAACAAGTAACTTTAAGGAACGTTGAACAGATTCATCAGGATTGATAATTAACAATATATCGAAGGTTATTTATCCTAATCCAGTATATAACCTTTAATATAATTAGTAACTCAAAGGGTATGGATAAATTTCCAAATCACTGGTGAATGTGCCGCAACATTCTAGTGTTACTTGAATTACGAAAAATGGATAAACCAGCATACGTGGGTTTAAAATGATTTGAAAGTTTAATAAGAAGTTCATCAAAAACTATTCGGTAATTCAATCCTTCTTCTCAAACATTTAATTAGGCCACAACATATACCGAGGTTCAAGATGTCTAAAACTTGTTGGCATTTCTCTGAGAGGATATCAATCCTGTAATTAATCCAATCAGTTAAACCACCTGCGTAGAGTGATCTACTCTGATAATGGTACAGTATCGTCTTGACTTCTTAAACTAGTTTATTGTTACAGATAAAAAGTAATCTAATAGTATATAGGTAAAAAGTCAATTGCAACTCAATGTGTGGGAAATATGTTTAGAAATCGTCAAAGCTATTGATTGCTTCGTGCATAGCATAACATGGAATGTTATAAAGATAGAAATTATTAGGGTGTTGTTTAACGTTTTTGAAGTTTTTCATACGCCATACTTGAACAATATCCAACTTAGTAGGAGTGACAAAAACATTTAGCCCCTTAACATCCTCTTTTACTTTAGAAAATGTTGCATATCTATAACAAATACTTTTCACAGATTATGCATTTGCTTTATTAACGGAAAGGACAGGATGAATGTGCACCATGTAACATTACCATAGTACAGACGAAATGTCAATATTGAAGACCCAAAAATAATACAAACTAAAGAAAAAAATGAGAATTGCTTTCGTAGATATTGCTTTCAAGGTTTTTAAAAGTAAAATGCATCAACATTTTTACCAAAGCAAAATTTAGATAGCTTTCCTTTTCCAAAGTACGTTGAGGTATATTTTTAATTCTGTAAACTATTTGTCATATTCTAATAAATACATGAGTTTTCAAATGTGTATTTAAAGAGGCTACATTTATAGATAGAAAGGAATCTCGCACGTCATAATGTCTTTCAATATTTTCAATCAATTGCATGGTATCATATAAATTTTATATCCTTCTTTTTGTCCCTCGAATACATAATACAACGTTTTTTTTGTGCCAAGTGGATACAAACATCAGTCTGAAAATGTAACCAGTGTCCAGAATATAGGCTAAGATGTAATAATGGTGCCACATTCTTTTGTTAAAATGTAGGTTGTCTGGAAAGAAGATGGCTCTTATATTCATACCAATGACATATAATATCAATTCTGATGTGTTCAGTCAACTCAAGTTCTTTTTTGATGAAATAAATACACATTTCGGAATGGGTCACGTACGAAAGGTGACAACATTTATACAGTTGATCGTGTTAATTACCTCGAGCAAAAAGTGTAGATATAAATCTTTAACATCACAAAATGCTCACGGAGCAGGTCAATAAGTATAATAAATGGACGTGATTTTTTGTACCATCCATATTTCGGTCCCTTTAGTCGCATAAAAAAAATTATACACTTTAAAGTACATGACATTTATGAATGATTGATAAATTGCTGTATGGTTTGTCAGGTATTATTTTACATTAGTAAATATTTTACAAACAGCAATGACAAAGAAAATATCATATGATTTCTTGCGCTCAATAACACATTGTAAGCAGTATATCAATTTTGAAAACTTAAAACTCTAATTGTTTTACAAGATTTTTATTTGCGTACAGCTAGTATTATATAGCTACACAAATTTAAAAGTTTTCAACCACGTGACAGTTATGCATGATTTATATAATTCTTTATGTTTTGTCAGATATATTTTACATTATTAAATATTTTACAAATGGCAATGATATTTCATATTCTTTTCCTAGTTTTCCTATGTTTATAGCTTACCTTATTGATAAATTATACAATTTCGATGTAAACTTATTATTACCAAATTTGCTAGGGTATATCTTATTATTAATAATAACATCCCGGGGGTATCTGGGTATTAATGACTGGGTAACCATCTGCGTGAGACCGGGACATGTCTCGAGACTTGCAAATATAGGGTATCAAAATCGACCTGGTACTCTGCAAGTATTAAATAATTATCACATTTGGCTTTTAAGTATCTAATTAACGACAATGGTGCCTTATTATTGTCACTTAAAGTGCTTAAAATACCCAGAAACCTCAAAGGTATAAAGTTACATTTTACCTTATTTTGACACATTTGCGTAGGTCTCGGATATGGTATTCATTTGAACAAATATGGTCCCGGATAGGGTGACCATTCTAACAGGTATAGTAGATTTATGGTCTCAGATAGGGTATACATTCACCCATATAGGGTCATCTTCGGAACCTGCAGAATTCATGTGGTTACCTTGGCACAAATATCAGTTCCCCCCGGAATATATATTTTTTACTCAAGAAAGACAGGCATGCTTACTTACCGGTTGAATAATTGACTAAGGTATTTTCCGTGTAATACTTCGTCAGTCGAAATCTAGGAATCTCTAATTTTTTCTCAACTTCCATATTGTTCTTGTCAACTGTGAGTACTATATCCCGTGTTGTGTAGGCATCTAATAAATATAAAGACCAGAAAATTGTTTCATTTTGACTTTTTTATTGCTTTATCTGCCCAAATTTGTATGATTACTGATAAAACATTAGAATTCTAAAACGTAGTTGTCATATAAGGACAATAATATGTTATGATCTAGATTGGTTACAATGAAAGGCTTACGTGTTCATGATATATATATGATGCTTTCATGACGAGATGCTCTATGTATGCTATGTTTTATTTACACTGCGTGGTATAGAAGAAAATATTTTGACTATTATAATATAACATAAAATATAAACTATTTTGATTAGTATACTGTCACATACAAACCCTCTATATATATTTATAGTGCAAGGATATTTTATTGAAATTGAAGTTTTCAAACTGGATACATTTCTTTATTTACCATTGTATATTTTTGATTTTTCGTACATTTTAGCTTCGGTTTCGATTTAACCTATATTGTTACATAGGTTCATACCTTCCTGTTTATCCAGGGGCAACAACACAGTGGTTGGACAGGGGACCGAAAAAGAGAAGTGGGGGTGTCGGGTGATTGAAAAGGAAAGGAAAGAAAAGAGAGGAGAAGAAAAATAATAGTAGAATTGTTGTAAAAACTGTTGACTTTGTACCATATTTTTGTTTAGAAATTGAAGATTAGGTCTCTTCTTGTCGTCTGTGTGCGATTGTGAGACCTTTTTCTTTGCTTGTCAGTTTTTAAAAGCTACCTTATGTCAGAAACAATTGGGTGTAATTTTTGGGCTCATATTGCCCCTTCTACTAATAAACCCTGACGCTGCACCTGTGTTCATCATGTTAAAGGGACTAGCCTAGATTCCACCTAAAATTAAAAACTTATGGAAATATTCTAAATATAGCTAAAAAGTATAGTAAAATCCCAATAACTGCACAAATTTACACACAACGTTCGTTGATGGTGGTGTGACTATCCTGTGTTTCCTAAATCCTAAATTTGTACCTCAGATGGATTTACCAGCTAAAATATCAAACAAAGCTCCTAGATATTATTTATTACATATTGAAAGAGAAACAATTTTATAAAAAAATATTTGTTTGGCCATCACAGGTGTTTAAACAAGATTGTTTTAAGTTTTCAAAATAGAAACACTGTTTTCACACCACTTTTTTCCGCCGCCGAAAAAAAAAATAAAGTTTTCTCCAATAGTCCTCAAAATCATTGAAAACTACCTGTAGGTTATATTCCTTAAACATGACCATCGATTAAAGTTTAAAAAAAAATAGGTACGTAAACAATTAGTAGGTAGAATCTAGGCCAGTCTCTTTAACTGATCATGTGATTTACTTACAGCTCATCATCTCAACAGAGCACCTTTGTTTATCCATGGGGAATTTCTCTAAATTCATGTTGCAAGCTAGAAGTAGCGTTATTCTGAAAAGAAAACACAAAGATTAATTATTACATTTGAGATAAACATACCACAGCATACAATACGTAGGATTGTAATTTTCCAACATTTTTTTTATGATTAAATACAATAAAACTAACACTTTCCTCATATGGAAGGTAATACATTTCAATTGGAAAATTGCTTTGATGCCAGTTTTGTTGTTTTCAAGATCTCTTTGAGCATTGAGTAATAATAATCGGCACAGAATTAGGCAAAACAGTTGTTTGGTTGTCCCCGAGCGCCCGCCCCTATTTTTCAAAACTGGAAAAAAAAATTACTGTACAAAAGTATACCGCCCATAATTTCTAGATTTCCAAAAAAAAAGTGTGTTTTTTTTCTTTGAGAACTCTTATTTTTTGAAAATATATTTTAAGTTGTTGTTTTCATTTTAATACTGCTTTTAAACTTGTATAAAATGATTTTTCGGTATTTGCATCTTTATAGAGGCCATAATTTGGTGTAATTTTGATTTACATTTGAACAAAAAAATCCGCCCGCCCGCACTTGCTAAAAAAAAGTTGTGGAGGACAACCAAACAATGTATTTTTTTGGCCTTATTACTACCTGTAGATAATGCAGACCAAGTCGAGACAGTTTCAACTGAACTAGTTAATTTTTATGTAAAACAAAATTGTGTGATGTTCTTGTTCATTTTTTAAAACTATTGTGTCAGAGAAACCGTAAACTTAAGCTGACATGAGCAGAGACCACATCAAAAGACAAGTATTATCTAGAAGGTTTCTTATTACTTGGATGCTACATTTTACGAAATACAAATTATATCCTACATGATGTTGCAGATAAACAGGGTGTCCCAGAAAAAACCTTACAGTTTTTGAATGCAATTTTAACGGACAGTCAGAACGTATGTAAACATAGTATTTTATAATCAATGAATTGAACAACAAAAGTTACGTTTTATCAAATATTTGGCCGTAAAATTTACTGGTCCAAGCTTCATCTTGAATGAAGTTATATTGAGTATTATGTCCTTGATCTGCTCTCTCAACCGTAACAATGTTTACTAATTTATAATATGCTATCTTTTATCTATGCTGAAAAAATGAACAATTTTCATGAAAAAAAAATAAGACATACAAGGTTACCCATGTTTATTTCATTCAGAAAACCCCTGCTTTATGAGCAAACATCATGAAATTGGACCAGACAAAAATCCATCCAAATATTTGATAAAACGTAACTTTTGTTGTACACAACCGATTGAAATGAAACAAATAGTTTCTAAAAGTTTAATATATGGACTATAAAATTAAATGCTTACTTTTTGACTGTCCGTTAAGCCTAAGAAAATTGAATGCAAAGATTGTAAGTTGTTTGTGGGACAGCCTGTGGTCTTGATGTTATGGAAACAATGTAACATACAAGATCAAGAAATACTTAACACTGAATATAAAATACAACATTACGAAAGGACAATGGCAGAATATTCAAATCACAAGTATCCTGGAAAAAATGAGAAAATTAGAATTCTTGCCTAACTATTGGAAACAATGAAACATTCCCTTCTGGTCGCCAAGTGATAAATAAATATATCCCACGATTAATTTATCTTAAAGAAGATTTAGAAAGTAAATATTACTGAAAAGAGAAAAGGCTTGGTTTTGTCAAAGGGAGTGGAAGAAAATACATTTTTACTAAAACCTATATAATTTACTCAAGATTTTATGCTATAAAACCCAACAGTTTCTTTTTAATGAATAACAATAGTAACGATGTGTCATACAACTTTTATAGAGAATTTTGAATGTTACCACCTGTTTAAAATGTCATGGAATACACTAATTTGACATCAGTATTTCCATATGAACTTGGATATCAAAAATTCCACCAAACCATGCAACATTAATAACCAGAGAAATCATAAGTCCTTACATGTTATTGATTGCATCCTGTCTTGAAAAGGATCATGTATATCTATAATTTGATTGATTAGAGTGTTGAATGTTATGAAGCATCTTTCAGGGTGCCACTTTAATAAAGAATAAAGCATATAATATTCTTATCTGCTTATAGCATCTCTGCGTATGATATTTCTGATGGATGGATGAGCAGTGACTTGAATTAGATGGCTTGCTGACATCATAAACGATTCAGATATCTGGTATAGGCCACATATTTATATTGTGCTCAAATCACGTGATTTAGTGGACACGTTCAGTGTTCATCACAATTACAGAGTGTTTATTTCTGATCGAAATTATCTAGATGTTTTTGAAAAAGAATAAATAAATGTAAATGATTCGTTTTTGGAAGTGAGGGAAAACACTTTTTAGATTTCTGCAAAATATGCCCAACGAGCTAGTGAAGAATGGCATTTAGCTGCATTAGGCAGCATATGAGAGCAAGTTGAAATTAAACTGAACGCGTATTGTATTTACTGTATGTAGTGGACAAATATGTTTGTATGTGGTGTGCTGAAAGGAATAATTGCCTGAAAATATAGAAAATAAAAACAATGACCCCTGACCTGCGTTGTCCTGATTTGTTTCAAATAGCGATTAACCGTAAATAACTTGGTAACGGGAGGTTTGGAAAAAATTAAACAGTTTTAGATTTTTTAAATCATACATTTTATTCTGTTACCATTTATAGCAAAGTGAAACACATGTAAATCGCTTGAAGTGCTTATCTATAGATGTTTACAAAAAGGCCTTACCAGTAATACCTATAAAGTTAGAGTTACAGCTACAGTTTAATTATCCTACTGTAAATGTAAATTTTGCGAAATATTATATATAATTACAGGGTAAAATTATGAGGAATTTCTTTCATTGAGAGCTGTATTAACTCCCTTTTCATTTTTTATCACTTATATTAAAACTATTTATCATATGATTAAAGGGAAACGGTGTTTACATTTGTAATACCTATCCTAAAGTAGTGTCACAATATGTTGATAGATCTGATGACAAAAATACATTTTAGAGATATCAATCCCTGTCATTTTTTTGTTTATGCCTTACTCGATGTATATAGGTAGGTTAGTGCTTTACATATACTTTATACATTTTAGCAGCAATATACATACAAAACAATTACGAATATTTTAGATCCTGTTTTTATTACAGTGGTGTGAAAGTGTGGAACAGTATTAGTACTGATGTCAGCAATTCATATTTAAAGAATTGTATAACATATAACAGGCGCGTATCTGGGGGGGGGCCTTACCGGCACGTGCCCCCCGGGGTCATCAAAGGAGCGCAAAAAAGGGAAAAGAAAAAAAGAGAAAAAAAGGAAAAGAGGGAAGAACAAAAAGAAAGGAAAAAAAGGAAGGGAGGGGCGAAAAAAGAGAGAAAAGAAAGAAAGAGGGGGGAAAGAAGGGGAAGGGGGAAGAAAGGGGGGG
>JXSR01S019115.1:30031-41767 GCA_000969725.1 Ophiothrix spiculata | reverse complement strand
AGCCCAAAGCACATGCCACAACAATCGCCCCCACTTGTAAAATTTAAGAAGAGGACGTTTAACTGTCCTACAATGTTGCTCCTAGATTAGAAAATACAGTCACGAGATGGTGACTTCCAGCTCCATAGGGATTGTTATTGTATAGTCATGTCACGTGTTTCAACAATTGTGTCATCATTTTTTGGTAAACTAAGTTGACACGTATGCAAGATCCTAACTTGCACTGAAATGATTCATTTAATAAAAATTAATGCCTTTGGAATACTACCGTGAGTATTTTATAACACTAGACACATTTTTAAATCTACTTTTGGTAACTTTTTTGTAAAAGCACATGGTGGCTGCCATCTTGGATTTTGACCAACTTTTATCAAAAAAATGCATTTAAACTCAACTGAAGCTGATATTGGCCTGTTATATGTCATGTTGTTAAATACTGAGAATATACTGGCATACTTTTGGTAAATTTATATGCTCTCTGAAAGAAGATATTGACCAAATTCGTCTATAGAGAAGGTCAATGGAGTTGAGCGTATCCGTCCCTTAGTAACTAAGGATACGTGTCGGATCTAGGTAATATGGCAGTGGTATTGGTACCACTGCCAGAAGCAAGTTCTGCAATCAAACCTATCGCATAAGTGCACATACCCAATATCCCCCAAATTTTTTCATATTTATCAAATACGAACTGCAACACTCAACAAACATGACAAAGCATATCTAAATTTGATCGAAAAACCCGAACGACTCACTGCGATGATTTATCTCGTTCGTCGATCGGGCGCAGAGCATACACTATTCTGTAGAGAAATTTACGTCACTTGCTCAATGACGCATTTTGTTGAGCTTGGTTTCATGTCTTTCGCTGATAGCAAAATATTTTCATATACATCATTAAGCAGATGGAGCGCTATAAAATTGGGCACAATAGATCGACGATTGTTGGCACTGCGCGATCACCGAAGAACGTGTAGGTAGAGGCCAAAAACATCATCCAGATTTCATGTTAAATGGAAATTAATGATAATTTCAAATTGTAAGTTTGTTTTTTCTCACTAAAATTAAATCATCGAGTCTATTTTTGTGGATTTATTTTAAACAAAGGTACAATGTAGCCGTAACGTGCGTTTCAAAATCCTGAATGCTGGCTCCATTGGAAATACGTTGTTGCAAGGTTGCCGAATTCGCTTAGCTTGAGTGCCTCATATAGAATAGGAGGCACAAGTTGAGTGCAAATCTAAATTGACCTAAAACACTTCCCGAAGTTGTTAGTCACACAAAAATGATGTTTGAAGATATGTATAAACCAATGGTTACTGATGTAAACATTCTGTTTGATTTCTCTGATCTGAACAGTGCGATTTTCATAAATTTGATTCAAAAAGGTACCTTTCATGAATATGGAAAAAATAATTTTCTGGTTTTTCAAGTACAATTAGTATTTTTCATTTTATGCACAAATTATCGTTATATGTGATTGGCTGTAATTGGCTCAAGCCAAAAAACGAAGTGTTTTGGCTTGTGTTTCTAGAGCAAGCTACACTGTATAATGCTAGTCCGTAATTAACCGGAAGTGAGAGAGAGAGCCCTCATTTGCCGTGGCTGGAGGATTAAGTCTATAGCTTTACGAATCTCTCGTTATGGCCAATAATAAATCGTTTCTTTATGCTGACATATTGCAAAATAATTGTGCAAAACAGTTGTGTTTTTTAATAAACAGGTAGGCCACTTGGTAAAGATAAGGGTACAGTTAACCCTTGTTATTTTCTCATTTTCAGAGGTGCCTTATGCTCTGTAAATCAGCAAGCCAATTAAATTAAAAAATATACATTTCTAGAAGCGTATTTGCAAACTGAACATCATATCGAGATCATTTTAGACCAAAATCTGAAATTTTGGGCCAATGGTCCTCCCAAAAAAGGTCCAGAAATCATGTTGGTCCAAAATTTTTATTAGAAACAATACCAAATTTTGTTTGATAAAGTTTTGAACAACCTTACTTTTAAGAACCCTGAAAGCAATATCTAGGAACGCATTTCTCAATACATAATATTTTTGGTTTAAAAAAATGCAATTTTGACCTATTTTAGGCAATATTTCAAAAAATCAATAATTTAGGAAATATGCGTTCCTAGATACATGTATTACTTTCTAGCTCTGTTCTAAAAGTAAAACAGTTCAAATTTTACAGTTTAAAGCAAAATTTGGTTAATTTCCATTTTCCCAGCAGACCTGTCCCCTTGCTTTCCAGTAAAATCTTGGGCCAAAATATTGCTTTATACTGCAGCTGCAACAACTTGAATGAATAACTATTAATGAGTTAAAATAAAATAATTATCATGGAATTGACTTCATCCCAGGGGTGTAGTGCCGAGATCTGAAATCTTAGGGTGCTTCATTTTGGAAAACTCATACATGTATAATCAGACAATCAATCCAATCTAGGACCCCTTCCTTTAGCACTTGGCTATTAGGCTAATGAAAGTTGATTCCCAGTTTCCCGTTTCCCGAGTCCGGTCAGTAAGAAATGCCGGTCAAATAATTCATTATTTCAAAATAATTCATTATTTCATATTTTCTAACAGTTTCAGACAGAAAGGAATGTTTTATAGTAACCTTACTCACGAAAGATGCATTTTAAGCACTGTTTATGGTGACATGGGGGTCGGAAACGTCACATTTCTAAGATCAATAACCGATTTACGCGGCTCCTTAGCTACTTAGTCGCGTGTGTTTTCTTAGACAAAATAAATGATATTAGAAATTTACTGTCAATTTTTTCGGAAGTTTTCATAACTGTGTAGACTTATGAAGATTTGTGTGCAAGAGAACGCATAGTACATTTCTATGTAAAGTATCCCCAAAAGATACATGGTAGCGTTTGTGCTTTCCTTTATTTGCACATATATACATGTAGTTGGCAAAAATTGTGTTCAAGAAAAATGAATCCAAGGAACATTTCATAAGCATAAGAAGTGTTGAAGTTCGTAACAAAACTGTTCCGTGTGTACCAAAGTATATTTAAATAAAGTCTAACAATAAGTCAGCATGTCATGCCGCAAAACAATGATACTGCAGTTAAATTGGCATCAATAATGAAAATCTGAAAATAATGAATAATGAATAATGAAACATTCCCCACTCAGTCATGAAAAAAATTGAAACGGGAAACTGGGGATCAACTTTCATTAGCCTTAGAGTGTTACATTTTGTTATAATCTTGTCATTACAGGAGTCCAATTTACAATCCACTGATGATGGTAGAGGAAGGACCATCGTCTACCCTATTTTACAGACCAAGACAAACAACTTTTCCTAATGTACAACCCGATCTAGGAAATGTTACTATAGAGCATGTGCCGGAGGCCAAGAATGAGAGTGTTGAGATGTTGCTGGTGGAGGACAAAAGCCTTGGACCTGTTGGAGCCTTTCCAGATTGCTTTATGGAAGAAGATGTACTAGACATAGGTATGTTAGGGTGTACTGACTCTGCTCTGATATATGTGATGGCTTGCCCTGAAAAGGGACCCTTTGTGACAGAACACTTTTCAAGTTATGGTGAGAATAGGCAGCAAAAACTAAAGAAAATAATAAGAATTTCCAGTAGATTTTCTGTTGTAAAATTTGATCCTCTTGATCAATTTCAAGTAAGGTGTCATTTTAAAGCTTAGAAAATGATCAGATGAAATGATAAAATTTTTGGTTATCATCTGCAAATAAGTGTCCCCTTTCGAGGGTGAGCCATCGCAAATGTTTGCTAAGTTAGACCTTTCTGAAGACAGGTTAGGATGGAAAGTGCAGGTGATTGTCTCTCCTATGAGTGCTTGTGTTGGGATATGGTCCTATGAAAGTATGTTTTGAAACGAGCTAAGCAGATCATAAATGCAGAACATGTAGTGCCATAGAATTCTTATTAAGTGGTTTTTGGTTTATAATAATAAAACGGAGCACTCTAAATAAGTGGCTAGCTATATGACAGGTGGCTCCTACTGTAACTTACTTTATTTTTTTATGACATGTTTATTGACAACTTTTCAAGTTTAAAAACATGAATCAGAGATGCCACTCTTCCGGATTTTCACGGAAATCCGGACTTTTGAAAAAAATAGGTTCCGGATTTAAAAATTAAAAACCTAAAAAAGAATAAAAAATAATAATAAAAAAAAGCAACGATGTTTGGACGACTCCGCCTGGAAAAAAACAAAAATAGCGCCATCTATAATAGTTAGTATGATTCATCTCTGTTCCGGTACTAGTGACGAACAAAGTATTTGCTATGCCGCGTGCAATGTAATTTCATGGGTGGGAGTGGTTGTATAATCGATTGACTGTCAACAATAATGGCGGGTTGCCGGCAGAGAGTCGTTATCGTACATGCATAAAGTATTTGATTTAACTCAATAAATATGACTTCAAGATGAGAGACTCAAAAACAAATGGAAATGGTCATGGTGGAAAGTTAAGGACATAAATGGCGATTTCTACAGTGATTATTTTAATAAGGAAACTGGATTTACTCTGAGTCTGGCTGGTATGTAATTGTAACTAGTTAGAGAGAAATGACACATGGGAATTATGAAAAAAACCAGGTGTAAGTAATGGTTGAGTTTTTCATGTATGAAATATGTGTAATGTGAAATTACTTGAAAATGTTTAATTCATACATTTTCTGCTCTTATATGTTGTTTGTTTTTCCTGTAATTGCCTAATCTAGAAGGGCATTTTTAAGGTTTTTAAGTGCAGGAGCCCTCTGGCTTCGGGGTGCTTCGCCCCCTGGACCCCCACCGGGGCGTTGCCCCTGGACCCCACCAGGGGCCCTTAAGCGGGCCCCTGGACCCCCCGCCGTGAGGGCTCGCTACGCTCGCAATAGTTCAGGATTTTTTTACAATACCCTGTGGCATCTCTGATGAATAAAACAGCTTGTTGGTTAGCAATGATTTACACTCTATCTAAGTCAGGTTTCTTAAAATGAATGTGATATGTCTCTACAGTGTGACATACAAATGCCTAGAAATATGGTATCTTTTAATTATCGGGTTCTTAATTAGAGTCAGTCCAGCTTAGTGTAGAGCCCACTCCACCTGGGCGCTCAGCTCAAGTGCATACTGTAATAAATGTGTGACCTATTTGTTGCACTTTTAAACAAAAACTCAAAAGAGTAGAGAGGACCAGGTCAAAGACAAAAGAAATATTATTTTGTCATGTGTCAACGTCATATATTGATGGATATGGAATTACTCAACAAAATGTACAATCTTCCATACTAAGACGATAGATGTCAGGCAAAACAAGAAATGTTTATGTTTTATTCTATATTTTGTTGGTTTTTTTAGATTTGATCAGTGATAACGACAGGATAACGATCTTCACAAAATATCATACAATTTCCTTCCAATTTTTTGATGAACTAGTAATTAATCATTAACTTAATATTATCCATTGATATTTTGTGACTATCTTTCCTTTGATCATTATTTTTTTTTTGTAGGAATTGAAGCAAACGATCTGAACAGCTTATTAGAGCAATTTGAGGAGACTGAAGCGACCCTAAAGATTGCAGAAACTTCAAGAAGTTCCACTCCACAACCTGTACCACCACCTATTGAGGTCAAACTTGTAGTAGATTCAAAGTAAGTACTCGAAATATTGAATTTTCAGGGGAAAGGGCTGTAAGATATAATGGGGTAACCAAGCAGAGGGAACTTACGTGTAGTATAGAGGCTTGATCTTGTATTAGAAATGATGCCGGTTAGTGTTTGAGCATTAGACTGAACAGTTAAATAGAAAAGTTGTGGACTCAGATCACCACCCTATGCTACCTCCATCCTTGAGCAGGATTAAACACCTATGTAGTATATTTCTACTAGTGACCCACCAAATCATTGACCATTAACCCTAACCGTACAAAACATCAATTGTACAATCACAATCCGCTTGGTTAGGAAAATCGCCTAAGTCCAAATATGTCACAGACTGGAGTTAGCAATGTATGACCAGATGAGATCAGTAGTTGCAGATAGTAATTAAAAATTTATAAAAATACTTTCTCACATATATTATATATTATTTTCATTTAGTGAAAAATTAAAAACCTGGTTCAAAATTTCTTTCTTATATGTTGTCAAGGTTCAGAATTTATTTTTTCATTAACTTTTTTTCTATTTTTCTCCAGCGTCAACAACAATGCAGGTTCACCATTTAAAGCTGCAAAAAAGCCACCAGTCAAAAAAGGCAAGTATTTCTACTTCAATTATTCATTGCGTGTATGGTTTTTCTAGAATATACAGCATTTGATAAAGGTGGTTTCAGAGTATGTGTCGCATTGCAGCTGGTAACTGCTGTAGATGACCAAGTACTTGCAATTTTGCGCTGTCGTAATGTAGCACGACACATTTGTATATTGCTGCAATGGTCTTATGCAAAGAAAGTTGAATTTACTCCAACTCAAAAGGATGTGTCGTTACAACCATCACAACATAAAATTTTCCAGTTGCGCCAATGTGTGAATCAATCACCTCACAATTGCTACATATGTCGCGACTAATGACCCTCCATTATGATATTGAAAAAAGTATGTAAATTTTTTTACCAGATCAGAATACCTACCTTTATGTAGTGTCACTGACATAATATTTTTTTTCCTTCATTTTTTCAATGAATGTTTCCCAGATTTGTCAAATGTCCCCAACATGTTGGTTGCCTATTCCCTTCACACGTTTTTTGAATTAGACAGTCATGCGCATATGAATTAAATTGTCCTTGAACCTCCTACAAGCATGTTGAAAGATCGCTTGTATGGCTTTTATCATCAGTAAAGCTTGAGCTTGTTTAAAGATTCCCAAGTTATTTTGTTGTGTGTTGGTGTAGCAAGCAACAAGTTAATCTAGGAAGATTGCTACCAATTGAGAGGGGAGCACGGCCGAACGGTTAGAGCACAGGTCTCGTAATACAGAGGTTGTGGGTTTGGGCCCCGGGCAAGGCGGTTTTCGTCTCCTTGTTTCCTTGGGCAAGAAACTTTACTCTTCTTACTCCGTGGTTCGGAAGTCACGTAAAGCCGTTGGTCCCCTGTACGAATAGACTCCTTCATGGGGTATGCATGTCATGCAAGTGCTTGTAGCATTGATTGATTGATTGAAATCTGTTTGAAAAAACAAAGCTGCTTATTATCTTATGTGCATTATTTTGAACATATTTCTTTTCTTTGATTTCACTGTTTAAAGTTTGTTCTCTTGCAGATGTTGATCCACGAGAAGTGGCCAAGAAAATTGTTCCTGCTAAAAGGAAATCGGCTATACTTGTGGAACCACAATCCATGCCTGCTAAACGTATCCGAGGGAAGACCGCCGCTCCAGTTGGAAACGAAAGAGGATGCCACAGCCTTCCGGGAAGTAGAAGTGGTAGTCCGATACCACAGGCGGTCCCAAAAGCAGGGGGCAAACTTCCAGGATTTAATTACCTGAATTTAGAGCATGATTATTGCACTGACAAGTCGGGCAAAACTAGAACTGGGGGTGATGGTGACAAATCTAAAGCAGCTGAGGATGCTTTCAAGAAAAAGAGAGAGATAGAGTTGCTAGCTCAAGAGCACATTGAACAAATTCAGATTGCCCAAAGTGAGAGAGCTAACAAAGCCAAAGATCCTGTTGCAGCTAAAGCAGCCGCACATGAGCGTAAAGAGTTGTATAAAAAGAGACAATATAGATTACGGAAGAAAGCCGATTCCAACACGCCCACTCCTAATGGCTCCAGAGCGCCTACGCCAGAGAGTAGCGAGC
Source organism: Ophiothrix spiculata (assembly GCA_000969725.1). NCBI lineage: Eukaryota > Metazoa > Echinodermata > Ophiuroidea > Amphilepidida > Ophiotrichidae > Ophiothrix > Ophiothrix spiculata. Next base: position 33,992 of record JXSR01S019115.1, on the reverse strand, counting down.
AAGGTGATAGCAATCTACCGACTCCACTCATGTCTCCCAATCCGGACAGTAGCGAGACTCCCACATCGCCTAATACATCACCCACCAGAAGTAGCAGTAGTTTTGCGACACCCAATGCGTCTCCAAATGTTAGCAAACACAAACAATCGGTGAATTCATCAGTACAAGAGAGACGACTTCAATATTTTGATAAGATCCCGGACTATTTTCCCAACAAGTTGTTCAGCATGTATCAGGAAGTTGGTACTGCAGATACTAAGGTGGACAAGAAAGAAGAGGATGAGGTGGAAAAGACTTCGTCGGAGACAAACTCTTACAGTCAGATGGGTGCTATGGGTAGTGACACCTCTTTCTCTCACACAGTAAACACAGATGCATCTTTTTCGCACACGATTAATACAACCTTCACATCCCCTACTACAAATAATTGTGATGAGGATGAAAGTCATGCCCAGTCACCTCCATGCTCCAGAGCTTCAAGTTGCTCAAGAGCGAGATCTCCTTCAAGGTCTCCTTCCCCTAGATGTAGACGAAAATCATCTGCATCTGCAGACTCGAGATATTCAGGATCCCATTCCTCTTACTGTTCTACTTGTTCACCTCGGTCAAGATCTAGGTCACACTCTAGGACGCCCTCACCAGGGAGCAAGAGGAATCGTCGGCGTTATTCCTCGTACTCGTCATATTCATCTAGATCACGTTCACCTCACTCAAGATCTAGATCACGTTCACCTCACTCAAGATCTAGATCACGTTCACCTCACTCAAGATCTAGATCACGTTCTCCCCACTCAAGATCTAGATCACGCTCGCCTCACTCAAGATCTAGATCACGTTCGCCCCACTTAAGATCTAGATCACGTTCACGCCATGCAAGATCTAGATCGCATTCACAGTCACATGCCAGATCTCGTTCACGGACAAAATCAAGATCTCGTTCAAGGTCTATCTCATCCCAACGATCCAGACGATCCCGGTCAAGATCAGAACATAGAAAATCATCTCATCATTCTAAATCTAGTGTCCGATCTCCATCGCATGAGCAAGTCCAGAGAGATAGGCATGAGAGGCGCCATCTTAGGAGGAGAAGAAACTCAAGCTACAGGTCACACAGACGCCATTCTTATAGGTCAAGATCTCGTTCAAGGTCCCATTCAGGGTCAAGACACAGTTCAAGATCAAGGTGAGTTGAATATTCACTGGCAGGGGTGTGAGAGTTCAGCTTTTTAGCTGATTTCAGCTTTTTAATGGCTTCAAAAGAGTCATAATTTCAGCTTTTTCTTTCATTTTCAGCCTGGTTTTGGCATTTTGTCACCGTTTCCAGCTTTTTTCAGCTCTTTTTATCACCCGACTCTCACACCACTAATATTGATACTTTTATTTTATTGAAAGGTGCATTGGACAAAATTTCGACATTTTATCTTGATTTACAAGTGGTATAGATGCCGGTCAATAAAGGTTGGGACGATCATGAACTTGTCCAATGCCCGTCTTATAATGATTCTATAGAAAAACGTTGTAGCTGCTGCAGACGATCATCAATTGTGTTTTCATCCTTTCAGAATTGTTGATCAAAACATGCAGAATATGATTATAAGACTTTCACCCGTGAAGCAACTTGCCCGAGCCTAAGAAGGACAAGCTGAGCTACTTAACCCAAGTCAATTCAATGCCTGGGTTGGGCAGTCATTATAAATTACACCCATAAGTACATATTATTGACCATTATATTACTTGATTTGTGTCACGGTTGAGCAAAATGCAAAAAGATAAGACAAGCAACTACATGTACTTTACTCCATGGATCGGCCAGCCCGAATGATCGCTCGTCTCAAAATTGATTATGTCCCTAATGTTCTTGTGGCTGCTGATCTATAAATGTTAATGTTCCAATTGAATATGTTTGACAGGTCTAGGCATTCTAGAAGACGCCACCGTAGTCACCGTAAGAGGTCAAGTGCGAGTAGGGAACGTGAGCGAGAGTGGAAGGAGAAACGGTGGGAGGAGCAGATGGAGAGACAAAAGCAGCAATGGGTAAGTCACCGGGGGGGGGGGGGACTGCTCCTAATGACAATTGGTACTCATGCTTATCATAAAAAATGTCGTAAAAGGGTCTGATTTTGACCCACCAGTGGCGTCTACATGTACACTTTTCAAAAACGGGGTAGTTGTCAGCATAATTTACGCCATTTAGGGTTGTAAATACAAGCCACCTTCGCCGCTAAGGGCCACTTTTAACATAGTGTTGCTTAGCTGAGTATCCTGCTGTACATGCTTTGCATAGAAATGTTTAAAAATTAGAGAAAATAAGTATTGACTTCATGTTAATGAACAAAAAACCCTGTAATTTTGTACTTTTTAGAACCTAATTTTAAAGAAAAAGGTTATTACAATCTTATGCCATTGCGCCATTTGGGGTGAGATTTACATCATCTTATGCCATTTATGGGGTGTAATTTGCTGTCAACAATTACGCCATTTAGGGTTCAGTTTTGAGGTGCTGTGATGAGCATGGGTACCACTTTAGTATGAGAGCGGTCCCCCCGGGTAAGTAATCTGAGTTTACATTGTAAAATTCCTCTTATCTGCAATATTGATAGCATAAGAAAAAGTTGTAGTTGTCTGCACTAGTCATGCATCATTTGAGCACTTACAGTATTTTTATTTATTAAGTTTGCCTACGTACTGAATCTTTTAACTTGAGCTTAACACTCTCAATCGTCAGCGTTTCACAAGCACTGGAATTAGACCAATCACGCTCTGTAAATTGTGCGTAAATGAATTGACCAGGGAAGCAACAAGCGTCGTCCTCCCAAAACCCCTCGAACGGAAAAAAATTAATTCTCGAAAATACTGTAAGTTGTTACTTTGTCATGTGATAGCTGCCATGTGATAGCTGCTGCATACGACCACATCTTTGCTATACAAATGGTTGGGTGATGCAGAAGGGCTCATATACACTACAGTGCAAAAAATGTGTGACCATCCATTCAAACCTCCGGTACAATCACCATTTTTCATATTGTCATATTCAGCTTACATTACAATACATACAAAAAAAATTGTATTTTGACAAAACTGATTTCTACAGCTTTTAAATGTAAATGCTTTTCTTAATTTTTTAGCAAAATATCAGCTTTCATTTCAACTCCAAAATATTTGAAAACTGACATTTTCTAGATGTAGTTGAATTAGAAATGTGAACAAAATGAAAACTTCATTCCAATTTTTCTCTGTTTTTTATAATGACAAGTTCCTCTTCAAATTTCCAGTTGATTCCAGTTTAAAAACTTGTTTCAACTTGAACCAGTTGAAATCCAGTTTATGCTTGTTAAATACGGTTTCACTTGAATCCAGTTATTACCAGTTGATCTATGATGGAAAATTGAACAAATTTGATTTAGTTTGTTTACTGACCAGTTGAACTCTGTTAAAGGAGCATGGTCTGATTTTTCAAAAGTTTGTTTTTTATAGCCATATGAAAGATCACCACTAAAGAGGTTTAAGTGTCGCATTTCAGCTGAGTCGGTCAAACTGTTTTGATTTCATGGACAATTTTGTATTTCAGAGCAGCCTATACATTACTGTGTAAAATTAATTATGGTTACCAATTAAGATGCATTTTCATACATGTATATCTCCAAATTGGAACATAACTCAGCTGGGAAATTTATGACAAAAATATGAGGAATATTTTGGTACTAAAATCTAAAAAAGCTTGAAAAAAAGTTGAAGCAATCGGACCATGCTCCTCCTTTAAGATCAGTTTATAAAAGTTGAAACAAGTTTAGTTCCATAGAACATCTTTCAACTGGAATCAACTGAAATTTGTGTGGGTAGTGGATTGCAAGTTTCAAGACTGGGTTTAGTTGCTCCTTTAAGATCAGTTAATAAAAGTTGAAACCAGTTAGTTCCATAGAACATCTTTCAACTGAAATTTTGCATGGGTAGTGAGTGGATT
>JXSR01S019115.1:9378-29946 GCA_000969725.1 Ophiothrix spiculata | reverse complement strand
AAGTTTCAAGACTGGCTATAGTTGCTCCTTTAAGATCAGTTAATAAAAGTTGAAACCAGTTAGTTCCATAGAACATCTTTCAACTGAAATTTTGCGTGGATAGTGGATTGTAAGTTTCAAGACTGGCTTTAGTTGTAATGAAAGATCAAATTGTTTTTCAAGAAAGTTCAATTCTTGAACCAGTTGAATATATTAAAAGATTATCTTTTCAACAATTTCCTGTTTCTGTTTTTACCTGTTGTTTTTGCTTTAGGCCTATATACACACTTACTATTATTTAGGCCTATATATTGTTCTTTATTTTCACCATATTTTCACCACATCAAGTTGCCTTACTTTGTTTTTATCTCCAATTTGCAGGAGGATCGTAAGGTCATCTATGTGGGTAGAATTGATGACCACTGCTCCAAAACCTACCTGGACAGAAGGTTTAGTCAGTTTGGAGAGATTGACAAGATCACCGTCCATTTCCGAGATGAAGGGTAAGCATTATCAGAGAAATTGAGATATGTTTCAAAAGTGTTGCTCCATTGTTTCAATATGAAGCCCTCTTTTGAACACATATGGTCAATGCTAAGGTAGCATTAAGACCCTAAATCAGGGGTTCTCAACCAGTCATTACAATACACCACATAAATGAGAAAACTGTAGGTGAAAGCACCAAAGTGTGGGGGGCAACAAAGAGATAGTAATACACACCTTTATCCTTAAGTGTACATGATTTCTCTAATCTCAATCTTATTGATCAAATACATTTAAAGAAAACCTGCATTCATGGTTTTCAGAAATATACTAAGCCCTCAATTATATCCTTAATTCTTTGACTTATACACAACCCCATGCTGCCAGTTATCTATTAAACTGATAATGTGTTAATGCGTTAAGCTGCTGCGTAAGAGTTTATTGCGTATTTAATGCAGCGTTTACGCAGGTGTCTCAACGCAAGCGTATACACGCAGATCATATCCAACCAGGTGCCCGGCACGGTTGTAACTCGGGGTTTTTGACGCTTTGTTTACAAGGCTTTTACAACTGTTATTGTAATTGTTGATGGTATGTTTACCTACAAGATTACAAAAATCATGTACACTTAAGGATAAATTCGTCTCCCCCCTGCTTGTTCTCACCAAATAGTGAAAATACCTAGGGTCTGGTGTCATATTCCATTTGGCCTGACGGCCTCATAGAAGATGGCACCAGACCCTAGATATTTGCCCATATTTCGCGAACAACCTGGGGGTAACTAATATTATGTCGTCGATGGTTATTTCTATAATTTGATTTGTGACGTTTTTGTTCTTACTCTCTTCATTTTGTAGGGATAATTATGCCTTTGTGACATTCAAGTATACTTGTGATGCATTTGCAGCAATTGAAGGCAAGTAAATAAAAACAAGGTTTAAGAGTATTAATAAATATGACATACTAATACAGGATAGCCTCATCAGTGTCTAGCACTGCTTCCCATGAGGGTCCTCTGTCAGATGGTCAAATTTATATTGGATTCTATGTAAGACACCAAATAATGCAGTTTTGAACTCCTTCTCCACATGTCGTGCAAAGTATTCTGTATTGCTGTAAATTCAAAAATTTGTGACGGCTCTTGAGATTACATATTTACATGGACGAATAAAATACCGGGTACACAGATTTGCTAATCACACCAAGATCTTAAATTTGTGGTGGCAAGTTCTTTTTCTTTAAAATAAAAGGCTTTTAACATGTTTGTTTATAGCAGCGTGTATACTGATATTGGACTCTGTCATGATCATAATATTAAAATAGATACCTTTTCAGAGTCATAATTTTTTTGCAGCACGTAGCTTGCGGGATCATCACGATCCCTTCATTCAGCGTGAGTGTGAATCCCTCCTAGTCACATGTTTGTTTATGATTTTTTGTACTGACTTTTGCCATTTATTGTTTCTTCTGATTATTTTACTATTCTTTTTATTTTTGTTGTCAAATTTAACTCCTGGAATGGGCTTAAAATGGGTTCTGAGAGTGTAGAAAGCCTCCAGCTTGGACAGGCTTCGCCCCCTTGACCCCACCGGGGCTTCTTTCTGGATCCCACTAGGCACCTTTGATTTAGCCCCTGGATTCCCGGCCTTGAAACACGAGACTTCAGTCCATTCACTCCCTATGTTCGCATTTTTCTCCTTTATCACAATTACCTAATCTCATATCATAATGTACATTGGTCAATCCCTTCGCTGCCTGAGCATCGTGGTAGCTTTCTATGGGTGTGACAGGTTTTGAGAGGTGGGTGGTCCCAAGTTCGAATCCTGATGATAGCTGATTTTCACCCCTCCCTTTTAAAGGAGATGGGTAAGAAATGGAAAAAGATAAGAAAACGTTTTGGTTTAAATTTGACAGTTCGTGATTTTCCATGAAATATTTGATTTGTAAGTACAAAAAACATGCACACCTTGATGATATATATTGTTTTTAATTTTTGATGGAATTTTCAGGAGTGAATGAAGCCGAAAATGAACCAAAGTATGATGTCTGCTTTGGAGGACGGAGACAATTCTGCCGCACAGATTATGCTGATTTAGGTATGTTCGATTTGCATATTGAGAACTGTAAGTTTTTGTACAGTTTTTTAATGGAAAGTTTGGTGGAAATTGCAATGATGCAAGTTATTATCAGTTGGGTTTGTAATGGTGCATTCTGATTCAGATTCCAGCGATTTCATCACTGCAACATAGCTCGATGTCTATCGATACATAGTCTTCAGATTTTGATAATGTGTTTGCTTATTTTGATCCTGCTTGGAAGACTTGGCCACTCTCGAAGGATAAAAAATGCAGATGCATTGATGGATAGTTCTTGATTTCTGACAAACTAAATAACATATTAATCCTAAATGCAAAATCAGGGTTATGTTGATAAACTCAGGGAAAATTTGTTGGTATCTTTATCAAAGTCAAAGGTTGGACCTGCTTTCTGAACCTTGGCCTTTATCCTGTGCAGTAATATATGTAATTCATGTGCAAAAATTCTCGTGATGCATTGTTGCATAAAAATAAAGTTTGAAGTTGAATCAGACAATGTTGTACATGCTTCTTTACTGCCAAATTTGATAGGGTATCCATACGCGGTGTTTCCAGTGTTATTTCGATACGTAGAAATATAGTGCCTCAAATAAATTAAATTACTTTGCTACCAATGGGGTTCACGCGTGACCCCTAGCGGATTTAGAATAACATAATAAAGTTATCACTAAAGGATCATTTATTTCAGTTAAATTTGGTGCTTATACAGGGACTGTCTTTTGCAAATCACTTTCCTCCAGATTTTTAGGTGAGCTGTGGGAGAGTGATTTGACATAATTTGCATAATTTTAAATATGCTTGAGCCAATAAAAAACACCTAAAATGTGTTCGAAATTGTGCTTAGAAATTCTTTGTGCTTAAATCTATAGTAAAACGTGTCCTATACCGCCAGAAATTGAATTTTGAAAAAGAAACTATCAGCAACCATAACATTTACTCTGTGAAACTATAAGTTGTCTCTTAATTTCAGTATCTGGAATGTTGAAGGTGAAATCAGTAACGATAACCCAATATAACACTGTTTTCTTTGCAGATTCAATGAATAACGAAGAGGAAGCATTTGAGTTTGGTTACAAAGACAAAGATGCTGATGATCTCCATGAAGCAACACCAGCGCCAGCAGAAACAGACTTTGATAGACTTCTCAAGCAAGCAATGAAGAAAGCCAAGTTGAAGAAGTGAGACGATAGCTTCTTGTTATAGGCAAAAAAACTGATTTACCAAAGATGTCGATGGAGAGGGTTTTTATGCAGCAATGCCGACATCTGTAGACATGGATTTGGCAGACGTCTCGAGCAAACAATGAAGAAAGTTAAGTTGGGAAGTGAGGAGGTGAGATTGTTTCTTTTTGGAAAGGTGAAAATCCTGACTCTAAAATGAGATTTACCAATGACGTTGATGGTGAGGATTTCTACATGTAAAATGCATGTAGCGAAGTCATCGTCGGGAAAAATGATTTTGAAGATTTTCTTGCGCAAGCAATGACGACAGCAAACTAGTATTTTAGGTGATGCCTTTATGCTGGATAGTGAAAAATAGACTCCCAAAATTAAATTGACAGAAATCTTGCCATTGGCAAGAATATTTGATTAAGTCAACCAGGGTCAATTTCTGACAGCGAACAGTGGCGAATAAGTACCTACTGAATTTTTATTGTCTAATATGTACCTGCTGAACATGAAAGCATGGTCACCTTTGGATTTATTATTGGATTTCCTTAAGCTTCTGATAAGTGAAATATTGTGGATACATTTAACAATCATTATAAATTCACAAAATTATTTTTTTATATAGATGAGTTGTGCCAATATATTCTTGTGCCCAAAACTATTTTCTCATATATCATTATCAACAAATATTTGTAAACATAATATGGATATTGATTAGCTCTGAAGTATCAAATCTGCTGTCCGATTAGAATGTCTCGATAAGTTCTGCTGATATTAACAGACGTGGATACATTTTTGATTTGGATCGATTTAAAGCTGAAATTATTGTCAATGTTTTTCTCCTCATTATGATTATTGGAAGAAATACTTGTATCTGTTTCCCCCTTGAAGTGGTTTGAAGCTGTTTGTGTTACAAAGGTAAATTAATTGTACACTGGCTCTTGGGCTTTGAAAATTTCATGCCTCCTATAATCTATCTTGGTTGTCACATTGTATCATACCCTAGAAACTCAATATACGGCACATTTTGTTTACTTTTATTATCATTACAGTTTGGCTGAGAATTTGTGACAAATTATTATCACTTCTGATTGAAGATGAATGCAATTTTCATATTTACAAGCATGTGATTCAAATCTATTTGTTTTTGTCGTAAACACAATGTTTTGCAGCAAGACATGGTGTACAATATACTGAGTTTCTACAAAGTGATCTGTTATCCATTACATTTGGAATCACCGGTTTCGTACCACCCTTGCGACTTCCGATTACCTCTGTTGGTGGGTGTAAAGAGTAGCATGTTCAGAAAGTTCTGACATATAATGACTTAAATTATACTGAACCTAACACTTAAACCTTACCCTAACTATAACCTTATTTTCTTAACCATTAACCTTTACTCTAATCATGGGCGTATACTTTAACTTAAAACTAACGCAGGTCAGTGTTTAAGGGGGAAAGTATTGATATAAATTAAGTCAGCCTAATTTTAATTCCTCGGATGCGCCTCAAGATTTTTATTGGCCATCCAGGGGAGCTTACAACATCATCGATCTGTTTCATGCTAATATTATATTGTGTACTACGGAATGTGATATTTGTCTGTAGTTATTTTTGTTGACAGTACTATTGTTTACATGCTTTGATTTTGCTGCTTTGTATATAGGTTCCTACTTGATAGCGATGACATTAACAACAAATGTATTGTAAAGAATCTTTTGTAGTTCTTCAGGATTAATAAGATTCAATATTTCAAATTTACTATGAATTGAGAAAATTAGCTCGCATTTTAATGTGTTTCAGAACTGCTCATCTAGCAGCTCTTCAGACTGATAGCCAGGTCTTCTCAAAATTGGTGTTATAGTTGGGTAGTTGCTAAGGGGCGGCTTCAAAACTCAACCGGCGGTTGTCTGCCGGTTCTGGGCGGTTCTGGGCGGTTCAACCGGAATAAACAATAGCCAACCGCCCAGAACCGGCAGACAACCGCCGGTTGAGTTTTGAAGCCGCCCCTAATACAAAGATTCTCAGAACAGGCGAACAACTCTCAAGGATGATAAGAGCATATATGCTGAACCACATCTTTGACCAACTCATGGGTCTGTATGCAAAAGACAGAACTGAAGTTTGTCACATAATCTGACCGATGACCGGTAATTCGAAGGAAGTCGCAAGGCTGGTATGAATCCGGTGAATGTCGTTCACCGGTCAGCCGCCCGTTGTTATTGAACCATAACCAAAGACATTGTATAGAAGCTGCAAGGTTTTAACTGACAATTAAATTCTTGCATCATGCTTCCGGCATCTCTACGGCTCATGTTGGTTTAACTTTAGTCCTGTTTTGTGCATGTGGACCTAATTGTTCAAAGTTTCCAGTCTGAAGCTGCTCGATTAGCAGTGAAATGTCTTTTAAATGCAAGTATATTTACCCAATCAATACTGGATTGGGAATCGATAACCATGTTTACATGTTATGTGTAGAGAATGTAAGAAAATTACAAATGTCTTCCTCCTGTGATTTGGCAAATGAAGTGCAATAGCCAGGATATATTTGGTCGTATAAAAAAGTTCGATCTTTTTTCCAGATTTGTTTAAACAAACATCATAGAGAAAGACATTACTGTGGTGTCCTTAATATCAAGCTGTACTGACCGATGATAGGGGACCAATTCCAGTAATGTCCAGAGTAATGTATACTGGCTCAATCTTGCTGCATACCATGTAACACTATACAAGCTGACTAATAGTTGTTGGATTTCATTTGTGAATGCGTACTCCAAGTCTTGAGCGTACACGCGCACAAAATAACCTTGAAAATGTATGCTCGCGTCAGGCACATCTTTGTATTTGCTACAGACACGCGTTCAAAAATTAAATCGGACATCAATAGTTTATGTTCCATTTAGTATCCATAAGAGGAAACGGTAAAATCAGACGTTTTTGAAGCAAAGGAACCCTTTTTAATAGGTCCAAATTTGCTTCAGCATTTTGTTAGCCTAAAATATACAAATGGTTACAAATGGTTACAGACCTCAAGTTGCACGTTCCTCCACTTTAAAAGTTGAGCCGAATCTATGTGTTTTTCTCAAAATGTGTGTGTTGAGTAGCCATGTTGGTGTTGATGCTTATTTGTATATGTTGGTGTAATGTGCAACTTTGTAGTTGCCTAGAATTCTAGTTGTTTTTTCCTGCACAAATGAGAAGTGGCATGTGTAAAACATTTTGCCATTAACTGAAAGTTGAACTTCCAAGAAGGGCAAATTTATATAAACTTTGGACTAAACATTACCCTTACCAACTTTTTGCAAGACTTTGTTCAATTTGACTGGGTTATATTTGATTAATGAATTTACACAATCGAATTCAAATATAGGTAATTTATTTAAAAGTAATTTCCCGTAAGATACAGACTGCTAGCTATCATCATTATCAACAAATCAATAATCATGTCTTATATTTATGAAATTTCAATTTGTTCATATTTGTGAACTGCTATCCTCTAAAAGAGCTTAAAGTGCCAAAGGATATATAACATGTGGATGAAGCTCTTTGTTTTGTTTCCTGTTTCATATCATATTAAATGAGTGATATTTTGTGTAATATGTTAATATTTGCTCATTTGGTGATTTGTGTAAATATTACCTCATACTGATACTCTACTTTTTTCTGAAATTAATGCCCAAATGTGCTTAACTTCCAAACGCACAAAGTTATAAATATTTTTAATTCTTAAAACCCAATTTATTTTATGAGCCTGTTTTGTGTTACCTTCAGCTAATTAGAGATTAAGAGTTGAAGTTACGTCTCATGACTTAAATCTTGAGCCTCAGTAACTTGCGACTAGCATCCACTAGCCTTCAGAGCCGAATGGTGTTATTCCGTATCATGTGACCGCTGATGGAATCACGGTCACGTGAAACAACTGGTCACGTGACTTAATGAGCTTGTCGAAATATTTTGGTAGGATGTGCCTGTCTTGGTCTCGATTTAGGTTGCTCTGCATTCTCTTCAGCTAATTGTTCATTTTTTGAATGATGCATGAAATAAATAGGCGACTCTTTTGAATTGTCACAAACATAAAATGTTACATGCAGTTAATTCTTGAACTCTATAAAAACAATTGTTACAGCTTTGTTTATTGGGTAAAATAACAGATGAATATTCAGCACTTTTCACGAAAATCAGAAAATGTCAGTTTTTGCAGTACTTATTGGTGTTATTGTAGTGGCATACATTACATAATTAATATTGTATAATGGCACGAGAAGCATGTATAAGTTCAATGACATGTAACATCTTGTGATGTTTGTGACCTCTGAAAAAATGTCCCGACTACCTCTAATTGTAGATTATGAAAATAGAATTAATAATTGTCAAAAATTGTTTGTAGAATCAAAATTTCCAGTATCAATTTCGACCAGTTGCAGCTAAATTTTGCTCTAATTTAAACAAATATTGTGTGATCTTGAAAATATTCAGTCTTTTCATTTGAAGACTGTTAATTAATTTGTGTATGTATAAAATCAAATAACTATTTTTGTAGCTTACCCATAAGCTATATTGCAGATCCATTGATTATTGGATTCTGATGCATTGTGGGAATGAAAAGGGCTCAAATTTCTTCAAATTTTGAGCCCTTTCCATTCTAACAATGCAGCAGTATCAAATAATCAATGGATCAGTAATATAGCTCATTCATTGTTGCCTTCCGAAATGAGTTGTGAACACTGCCTCCATGGCAAAGGGTCTTCTAATAAGTGACAAGTTTTCCAAATCGATTTACTACATTGAGCAAGTCAATTTTGATTTTTGTGTTTAAATTATGATGCAAATGTCAATGATATTTTGCAAACCTATGTTCAGTATTATTGCAAATTTTTACATTTTATGTAGAATATAATCAATCTGAAAGCTAGAATTTAAAGTATGCAGAACAGATAAAAATGCACATTGCTCTCTGTAGTGTTCAAACTGTGTGAAATCTATTTGGAATAATTATACGGTTGTAACAAGAGAAGATAGAGTGTGCATCCTGTCATGCATTGCTTCCTATGGGATATTTTGCACAGGGTATTTTGTGTGTAGTTATTGATAAAACATCCCCAAAATTTATACCAACAATAATGACTTAGGGTCATTCAATCACCATCTGCTAACTTAATTTTCTATGCAAACAACAGACAACGTTCACATGTCCCATAAGGCCAAAGAAAAAAATTGTTTGGTTGCCCTCCACCGACCGACCCTATTTTTCAGCCCTACTCAAACTTTTTTTTATTGAAATTTTTTTTTTTTCAAAAAAAATATGCAAAACTTACCAAAAACTAAAGAAAAATGTTATATTTTTCGCTTTTTTCGATATTCAACTCTCAAAATGTTTAAGATGTCCCAAATTACTACAAGAAGTATTTGATTGTTTTGATTTGGATGTCGCGGGGCAAGTTGTGAAGGCTGGAGCGGCCGATCGACCTAGCAGTACGTGGAAGAGTGTTAAAATTTAAACCAACCCAAAAACGACCGACCGACCCTCTCTGAAAAAAGCTCTGGAGGGCAACCAAACAATTTTTTTTTTGGCCTAATGCATCTAAATCGGGTATTTCTTAGCCTTGATTCAAGGCTATTTTGGCAATTTCTTTCATTCTTATTGAATATTATAACACAAGTCTCTAGACAAGCCTACTAATATTTTACCCCTACTTTATCTTATCAATGGTTTACTAAGTTCCATGGTCTATTTATACCACAAATCACAGATGTGGTCTCATATCATGATTCTCCCTTCCCTTCAAAATAGGGAATTAGAAATTGGACTTAGGGATTTGCCAGTCAGAATTAGGGAATGACCATTCATGTGGTTTAATGACTAATGCAACAGCATAATGTTTATAGCATGGTTTATTGAGAGTTAATGTACAAGCTGAGAATATTAAGCTTTGGACGTGTAGATTTTTGTTTATTTGGGTTTGTTTTGAAAACAGCTACTAGTAATTATTAGAAAAAAAAGCTCATCAGACAATACGAAGAAAGAGACAGGATAAGTGAAATTTGCAGATCTAAGACTTGCAGCTAGTCTAGGTATTTCTATGCAATCGACCATATATCTACATTGTGTGCAAATGATGTGTGCACACCGTAGTGATGTGGTTGATCTCGAAGAAGTGCCCAGGTTTATGGTACTTTTTAGCGTGAACTTGAAAGTAGTCTATCCTTGAAGCAATGCATGATGGGTAGAATATAATATCTTCTCTTGGTTGAAAAAATGTTTTGTCGGTTTGAGCTATTTTTTTCTTCACATATGTACAAACATGATCTTTTTATCATGTATGAATTAAATTGATAAATTTGCATAACAGCCAGGAGTCTCGGGCAATGATCGCATGAAATTTCACTGCACATGCCTTGTTTTGGCCCATGTTGCTCCCAACGTATAAAATCAACCTATAAATTTAATTAGTCTCGTTAGTTACGACCTTTTGGCATGGATGGGTAGTACGCCCATTGCCTTAATATTCTTACCAAATACTAGAAATAGCAGTAATTGAAACAAAATGTTATTCATGTATTAAATGTTGATTACTGTGAAATTGTGATATCACTATTTTCCAGAGGTATTCGTTACATAGCATTCTTCATATGTAATAAGCAATAGTATACATTGATTGCAATCAAATTAGGACTTCTGTCTTTTTTTAGCTATATACAAAATATTTTTCTTCTGGCATCATCAATTAGATTCATTTAATCCTTTATTGCCACTTAAAGTATCATTTCATTTAGATTTTTTTTTCAGACTTATCTATAAGGTAGCTAGGCTTGTATGTATTAGCTAGATGTAAATTTAACTAATTATTAATATTAGTACCAAAGTATGTGGTACAATATAATGATACAGTAATTTTGTACTAAATTTGTAAGAAAATAACCTAATGTTTTGATTTTGAGATTTACTTGATTTATTGGAACAACAAATGTTGTATTCAAACATATATTTGCAATTAATTTTGTACAAAATTACAAAATATATATTTCTGCTCGCTTGGACATGGAAATAGAAATGCGACAGTTCTTTGATGAAAGAGGGAATGTGGTGTGTTCATTATCGAGAAAACACAAAGTATAACACGATCTTCAAAACTGAATTTATCAGTTCACATCAAGACCATGCTGCCATTTCAGTTCAGGGATGGTCATAATTCATTTACGTATGTATAAGGAATTCTTAAATGAATTAATTTACTCTAACTTTGAATCAAGTTTTGGAGCAATCTATGAAAATCGGAGAACATTTTAAAGCATTTTCATATTGTGTAGGACCTATTCTAAAAATTTAGTAATGTAATTTTGAATTTTATCTGCCAACATTTTTCTGTGGTTTTTTTTTTTTTTTTTTTTTGAAAAATTTTGAAAAATATTTGGCAGATAAAAGTTCTAAATTTTATAGCTAAATTTGTAGAATAGTACCCATTCAACAAGGAAATGCTTTAAAATGTTCTCTAGTTTTCATAGATTGCTCTAAAAATGATTTAAAATTCAGAGTATATGAATCCATTTACTGTATTATGGTATAGTAATTCTTTTGTAACCGTAAAGGAATTATGACCTTTCCTGAACTGATTTAGAAACAGTTCCAGTCATTTTGTTTTGAACTAAGATGGTCATATGGCCATTGCAAATGTTGTGCTGGTACTAAATACATTGTAATCTGTCAAGTAATAACTCCCCGATATCAGTTCGGCAGAACTCACAATTCGGATACGTTTCCGAATTTGGATACTCCATATCAAAATTCTGATACCCGTATCCGAATTTGGATTAAGTACAGCTGAAACGAATTTACAGCTTTGCCGCGCACCATACCAGTATGTATAAAAGTCAATAACATTATCATCATTTGTCATCTAAATTCTAAGAATGTATTGGCCAAATTATTTTGCCTTCTGTGTTAAGGAGCAATCAGGACATGTTTCAAAGCTGTCCTGCTGGAATTGCACAGATGGAAATGACATTTCCACAGATACATTTATCATAAATGCAAGAAAGATGTTCTACATGTACTTGCCAGCTTGCGCTATTGCTTTGTTTCCTGCGCCACGACAGGCGTATTAGAATTCGGATACCCCTCCATATCCTTATTCTGATACGGGTATCACAATTTGGATACGAAATGTACGTGGGTATCCAAATTTGGATACGTATGTGAATTGCGAGTTCCGCCAAACTGATATTAATTGGGTTGTCATGCTCAAGAACCTGTTGACTAGCTTGGTTTGATCTTACTGATTTGAAGTTCTAGATGGTTCTATAGATCTTTCAAGCTCAGATAATTGCAATGTTTCCCATAGCAGCTCACCAGTGTTTATTTGAGCAATTTAAGATAAATGTCTTTTCCAAAGAAGATCTTTTGGTTGTGGTGGGCATCTTTTGATCTTCTGTTTTAGAGCTCAGTGCAGTTTTTGTTCAAATCTAGCTTTCAGCTTCCACCTTGTATAAATTTTGTAGACAAACAATGCATTTTCCTCTATCCGGTGCAACGTTAACTGAACCCTTATAATAACTGAAACATGTATATAATTCTAAGTCAATTGCAGGTTGCAATATTTTGTTGATAATGCTGTGTAAACAAATCATGTATATCCCGGTTAAACAAATATTCCTTTCAATACTATACCGGTTATTATTTTTGTATAAAAACAAATGACAAAAAGATAAACAAATCATGCACCTCACCTGTTTATTTGCTACATTTAAAGATTCTAAAATATGTGACAGTTTGTTAAGCCATGTCCAGTATTATAGATATTTGTGACCGATCATTGAGTACTGGTATCAGCTAAAGTGACTAATTTATTACAGATCTGAAGAACTCTTTTCTTTCTTTATTTAATATTTTTCTTGCAAGTGTTAATGACACTGAAAAATTTCTTATTTAGATATTTGTGATAGAGATCTTCCATTTAAAGATATAAAATTGTTTAAGCAAAGCAACAAATTTTCATTTACAAACTAAATTCTGTTGTTAGAACAAGAAATTGCGTTTTAAACTATATTATTTCAGATTTGACAATGGAAATATTAAAAAGAATCTTTTATATCTAAGAACTGTAAATTCGTCTCATGTGCTTGATGGTCAGTCACATTGAGCAAACTTGTGCGAGATACCAGTACAACGAATCTTATTTCTTCCATTGCCACTCTATTTGTGTAAGAAGTTTAGGTTAGAACCAATATCGAACATATCAAGCGCTTCTCATCATACATTGCTTCCTATGGGTTATTTCTAATGGGAGGTTGTGTTAACCTTTGACCTTTAGAAATATAGTTGCCCTATATTAATATCAATATTGTTGTAATCTTGGATTTCAGGTAAAACTCATCAAAGCTAGATGCAACTTCTGTTCAAACAATCCCATAGGAAGAAATGCATGATGGGAAATATCCCATAGGAAGAAATGCATGATGGGAAATATCCCATAGGACGAAATGCATGATGGGAAGCATCTGATATCTTCTTTGTGTTAAATCTTTTCCACGCTATCATGAGCAGATACCTCATTTTGAAAGGCGCTATTTTGTTTGCAAATTATGCTGTTAATCATGGTGGATTTTGTTTAATTTCTAAGAAAATCATGGTTCATTTTGTTAATTACATCTTATCGTATAATACTGATATTGATACAAATCCTTTTATTTTGAAATATATTGTATATCTTTTCAATTAAGTTCATTAAATTCTTTATGAAAAAGAGATCATATCTTTATTTTGTATTTTTTCAAAAGAAAAATGAGTTGAGTCTAGTGATCAAAATAAAGTGTTAAACCCTTGCACTTAAGGTTTATGGTAAAATGTTAGATATAAATTGTTTTTCTCTTGGAAGAAAAGAATAAAATTCAAAAGAGAAAAGAATGTTAGATATATTAACTTCAGCCTGTTTTCAGAGATTTTCAAAATGGTGTTAGGCATTTAAAATGTTCAGGTTTGCATTTTTTTTAACATGCAAGACATTTTTAAAAGACTCGCTGTCCTTTTAACATGTATGATACACGGTCAATATAGACTTTGTTGAAACCTGTTAATAAAAATAACCTACATTTTGAAGGTTCAGATTTGGGTACTTGATTGGCAGATTTTCCCAGATTTACAGAACGTACATACCGTCACCAAGTTTAATAGGAGTCCACCTTATGATCTCCAATTTAAGAGTATAGATAGAAATAGTGTTACCCAAAAAGGTGTTCACAAAGAATTACCTTAATTTATTGAGACATTTTCATTCTGGGCAATTTTGAGTCTGTGTCTGGCATAAAGCTTAAAGGAGAGTATTTCTTTTCTAAAATATCTTCTTTACTATCCAGATGCCAATGGTATTTCTTCTGGATTCCTGAACAGCATTTAGTTAAAATTTGGGATATAGCGCATTTCGTGTAAGTCATCTAAAACGTGAATATTTCCGACAATTTAAAACAAAGTATATAGGGCAAACGTAGCTCAATCATGGAAAAAGTCTTATCTTCTTTTTTCATGCTCCACTGATACTTTGAGAATGTATATGCTGAAAGTGAAATATTAAGGTATATGGATAGTAGATATTTGAGGTAGGCACAGTAGGCCCTATATCTTTTATCTTTAAGATTTATCCAAGTCGTTTTTTAACCACCAATTCATATTCTTATACATTTTCTGGGAAACATTGTTCTTGTGATATGATGTTATCAATCAATATGCTATCCTAATAAATGGGTGTAACTAACCACGCCATCCACTTTGAACACACCAGGTGCGGAGTGTTAACTGGAAACTGTATATATGTAATCATGACCTTGAATCGCGTTAAAACAATGGTTCAATCAATTGATTAATTAATTAGATGAAATCCACTCCCTTTCAGTTATTGTAATGTTATACATACATTAAACACTATTATTATTTTCGCACTGAAATGCAAGGTGATTTGGTAAACAACATAACTTTCTTAGATTTTGCTGAGTGGTTTGCGATGGAAGAAACAAGAAGACGGACCTCGCGGTCCAAGAACGTGGAAAATAAGACAGAAAGTGAGACCCACACTGGTAGCAATAGCGGTAAGCGAACATTTAGGCGAAACAACAGCCGCGAGAGTCCGAGAAGTCCTTCATTGACTATGATACGATTCTACGTAGAAAGGATAGCATTTGTATTTTTGGTTACTACAATTTTAGGTGCGATTTATTTTATGGTGAGTATGAATTTTGCAATATGGTACTATCATCTATGAAAGAAGAAAAGAAAAAAAAATGTTATAATGATACATGTTCTTTCCGCATTTTCAATACTGAGCTGATCCCTTGCTCTAACTTTCACTTACGGAAATTTCATTCCAAAATTCCAAAATATTTTGTTATATAGTATAGGCCTTAACATAACATGACAATATAAAAGTATTGCGAGAATTAAAGATTTTGAAATTAGCTGAATTTGCCTAATTTTTTTCGCGCGCTGGGCGCGCATTACAAAAAACATCACACCATTTTGATTTAAACCACGTCACTACCCATGACCCCATGCACCTTAACCATAGATGCTACCGGTACCCTGCTGTTTTTAACTGAATTAGCCGAAATTTGTTTCGCGCACTACGTGCGCATCGTAAAAAAAAAATCATCAATATTCCGGAGCCTTTTTCCTATTTTCCATTTCCGCTGACCGAAGAAGGCAGGTACGCCACTGGCTGATCTATTGTTGGCTGTTTGTTCTTCGTTTCGTGAACTTGAAATGTTATTTTTTATCTTTTGTACCAAAGACCACACATGGGTACCTTGGTACATTAATTTTCTATTTTTATAAATCACAAAAAAAAAAAAAATAAGAATAAAAACATGAATTGAGGATTAACTTAACAGTAAAGTTTTAAATTTTGCTTATAGGTCATGATAAGATGATACCCCGGGAGATGATATCATTTGTATTTTGGGAATCGGGACCCTTGGCCATCTCCTTTTCCTTATCTTCATTGAGTGGCGCTAAGCTTGACTGTTACTTTTTAATCTTTAGTAAGGCTAAACATAATAATTTGCTTCCTGAAAGTAACACATTTCATTGATATGCTCAACGTTTTGCAGATAAATACAACATGGCGCCAATACTCTATCGTTCAACCAATCAGCGATGTTCAAACAACAACACGTAATCCAGAATACAATTCGTTTATAACAAAACTTACTGGTACCTCGCGCAGTGAAGAAAATTCGCGTTCACATAAAGAGCGCTTTCAAGACACCGGTACTACACATATGGGCGCGAAACAGCGGAGTGAAACTGATGATGACAAACGTGACACTTGCGGGAAAGCTTCTACGTATCAACTTATAAATGAACCAATTCACGGTGGATTTCTCCATGTTCAAGTCCAAGCGAGGGATAAAGAAGGTCACCCCCGTAGCACAGGAGGCGATTTTTGGTTTGCCACACTGTCATCACATGGAAGTTTGAATCCCCCGCGCCCAAAAGCAAGCACATCGGGGAAAGTAATTGACCATAATAATGGAACGTATAGCATTTATTTTTATTTGGGCTGGATAGGTCCCGCCGAAATTAATATAACATTGGTTCATTCTAAAGATGCAATAAAGTTTCTGAGAAATGTTTATTGGCAAAGAGACGGCAAGACAATATGGAATGGATACTTCACTGATGACTTGAATAGTGCAAATGAGCCATATCACTTGAAGCAAACTAAAATTTCGGAATGTACCATTCGTCGAAATGACCATCGCGAGGACGCATGCGAATATTGGTTTCCACAAGCGATGGGACAAACCGTGTTTGTATGCCGAAAACCGAATTCCCAGTTCAAATGCACTTCATTACCAAGGATTACACATAATCGTGATGCTTCGACGAGAGTAACACGACAAATAGCAGGCCAGGATTTGAAATTGTTTGATGGGTATGTACAATTGTACATCTATGTATGTATGTTTGTTGTTTGGTTTTGAACATGTTGAATGAGATCTATTAAAAAGTACAATCCTTTTTTGTTTCCCACGAATGAGGTCGATTGTTGCTTAACGTGGATGAGAACAAAGTCTTTTTTTACTTTTTTGAGTCTTTTTTTTACTTTTTTGAGCGTATAGTTCTCCTTTGAAATCAATCGAATATAAGTCTCCTATTTTTTTTTTACTGTAGCGACGTCCTCCTTTCTTGTTTCCCACAAACTGAGCGTAGTTCTCCTTTCTTAGTTTTCTCGTTTCATGCAAATGAGGTTGAAGTGTAGTCGCCTTTTCCCTACAAATTCCTCGCATGTTTCTTGTTTCCAAAAATGGGATCGATTATGATTTAGTTCTCCTCTTTTGTTTCATACGAACAAGAGCTATTGAAGTGTAGTTATCTTTTCTTATTTTCGACAAAAGAGATCGATTTAGCGTATAGTTAGTCCTTTCCTGTTCCCTCACGAATGCGACCTGAACGTATAGTTCTCTTCTCTTATTTCCAACGAATGAGATCGTTATTCTCCTACGACGTCTAACTTTTCTATCTTTTTATTGAACATGTTGAAGCGAATCCCTCCCTCCTTGTTTCCCACAATGATATCGCCTGAGTGTAGTTCTCCTTTCTTATTTTCTCGTTTCATACGAATGAGGTCGATTGAAGCGCTTTCCTTCTTCTCATGTTTCTTGTTTCCCTTATAATATTGACAGTGGCTTTACCCTCCCTGGTCATATGCTGGTGGACAAATATTGTTGTTGCATCTGAAAATTCGAATCGATGGAAAAACAATCTCCCATCGTTTATTGAAG
Source organism: Ophiothrix spiculata (assembly GCA_000969725.1). Classification (NCBI taxonomy): domain Eukaryota; kingdom Metazoa; phylum Echinodermata; class Ophiuroidea; order Amphilepidida; family Ophiotrichidae; genus Ophiothrix; species Ophiothrix spiculata. Next base: position 12,449 of record JXSR01S019115.1, on the reverse strand, counting down.
CGAAATCCTCCTTTCTTGCTTCCTACGAATGAGTTCGAAGTCCTCTTTTCTTAGTTTTCTCGTTTCATGCCATGAGCGTAGTCACTCGTTGCCTTTCTCATGCTTTTTGTTTTCCAAATGTGATCATTCAAGTTGAGCTTAGTTCTCTTTTCTTGTTTCATACGAACAAGACCGATTGAAGCGTGAATGGTTTTCTTTTCTTATTTTCGACAAAAGCGATCGATTGAGCGTAGTTAAAGTCTTTCATGTTCCACACGAATGCTACCTGATTGTAGTTCTCTTAACTGTAGTAACTGCTGTCTTCTTGGGCTTAGTTCGTTTCTTTGTTTCTTTTCTTTTTTTTTTGGCTTAGTTTGTTCCTTTTTTCTTCTTTTTTTGATAAGGCCCTACCACTTTTACCAGGAACCGTTCTACTTTTATTTTCCTTCCGACGAATGAGAGCAAGTGACATTGTTCATTATCTTGAAAGTAAATTATAAGAATGTACTGCTGACTTCAATTAGTCACTGAACATTATGGTGTCGTTTGGTTTAACCATATAACTTTTTTCTCATCCCATTCTTTCCAGATCCAGATTTGCAACGCGTCTTAAAAAAGGAAATCGAACCATTGAAGTTCTACAAGGTAGGTGCAGGCGACAGAATCATATTAGTTTCTTTGTTTCACACGTGATTACATGCTATGAATTATATAGTCTAATTTCTGAATCCATATTCACGTAGATCAGTTTTCATATTAATTTAACCACTTCCATGTTTAACCTTTATTCTGTCAACAAGGGATGGGATAGCATAGTTTTTATCACGTGATTCTCAGGGAACATTTTTAGTGGTTTTCACGTATGACTTTAAATTTGTTAAAATGCATCGTTAACCCATCGTAAGACCAAAACCCATCGTTAGCTACGACCACCTCTTGATCCCACGCATCGTTAACAAAGGGTTAGATTTTTCTAATGCAGTATTCATGTTATTTATATACTTTACGATGCGGTAAACACTTATGAAGGGTTTTCTTGTCTTTGTGATATCTAATTGTAGTTGCAAGCTAAACCCTTCGTAGCTACGATGCATCGTAAATGTTGTCGTTCACGGATGCGGTCGTAATGTTTCATACCAACTTTGGGATGTGACTACTACTTATATAATAAGCCTCAATAACTTAATTCCTTTTTCTTTTTTTCAGGAAACAGTGATTCAGTTAAGATCACATCAAGAATAGTGTCTTCACGTCCTCTCTGTAAGCCGGGCAGAATAAAGACATTTGAGCCCCGATTATCGGATGGATTTTGGTCCAACGGCAACTGGACATCTTTGATATGTCACTACACCCACTGGCGTAATCCCGATACAATTAGCACGTGTTTGCGCAATCGCGAGCTTTTTTTAAGTGGTGACCAAACTTTGCACCATTGGGCGGTGTACTTAACAAAAATATTAAAAGGACAACCGATAAGAACATTTGACAAATCTTTCAAATTGCACCGTTACTTTCCTGCTTTCAATTTCACTTTGAACTTTCTGTCCCATCCGTATATCGAGACAAAAATATCACAATCATTTTTTGATGTTTCCCACACTGTGCAGATTTTAGAAGACCGACTCAAACAAAACTGTGACAGTGACATTATTGCAATTAGTCCGTGGGCGCATTTCCTTCAATGGTCTCGTGAAAGCTACGAGGAAAAGATGACTCTCATTAAGCAAGCAGTTAAAAAATACTTACATAAATGCCCTAAAACTCCAGTGCTCGTTATAGGGCCGCATGCACGTCAGGCAAAGACTTTGGAAGAGAGGATTTATGCAAGCAACTATACTTCTTTCGAATGGGGGGAAGTGTTGCGAGCTACGTTTGCTGATACCGGCGCGTGGTATATGGATGTTTGGGATATGTACCTTAGTTATGACAGTCAAATAACTACTTATAAGCCTGTAGCTATCATCAGGCAAGAAGTGGATATGTTTCTATCATATGCGTGCTACAATTGGAGTTAAAGGTGCAATTCATGATTTTGATGTGACAAAAACCTCGCCTGTTTTCTAGCTAAATAAGAAGAAGAGTACATCATACACTGAAAATTTCACTTGATTCTGACCATTCGTTTCAAAGTTGCAAGCTTTTCTGCATTTTGAGAATCCTCATAGGCTACTGTGTTGTAATTACTCTCGGGGCCCCAACAATGATTAGAAAATTACACATTTTCTCACTTTTCTCAAAAATGCAAGCACGTATGAAAGAATGGTTTGGGGATCGTAACATATACCAGTTGACGATTCTTATAAGCTAAAATACTCAGTTTTGATAGAGGTGACCAAGCCCGTAGCCAGGGCGTCGCACACCCCCCCCACCCCCAAATTTGACAATGTACAAAAAAAGGTCCACAAAAATGTCCCTAAATGTCCACCAAAAGAACAACTAAAGCACCAAAACATGTAAATGTAGGTCGTTTCTTAATAAAATACTACACAAAATACTTTTTTTTTGCTTGTTATTTTTCAAAACCTCTAAAATTAGTTTGGGTCGACCAAAACGAAAATGTTTCCTCCAAAAGGTCCACTTTTTGAAAATCCGCACCCCCTCTGCAAAATTCTTGCTACGGGCCTGGAGGTGACCTTGAGGGTGAAAAGTGGATCATGAATTGCCCCTTTAAGGGAATGGAGGATATCATATTTGTTGTGGTATGGCATATGCAACTAGCCAGAATTTGGCTGATATCTAATTATCTTTCTTGTCTTTTCGCGAGTCACTTCAGCTAAACATGATATCTGACTTCAAGCTACTTCATTTAGCTCATTCTGTGCAAAAGAATTGGCTACTAATAAAAGTCAAAAGGGCAGACTTCGTGTACCAACTACATTCTCATGCTTGCATACTACATTCGCATACTAGTAACCAAACATATGATACAAACTTCATTCGCATGATTATAATAATAGTTATAATTCGCATGAAACAACCCTGGAAAAAATCGAGTACAATTCTAGTACACATTCCTGAGGTGCAAATTTGGAACACAAAATTGAGTGCAATTTAAGTACAATTCGAGTACAAATTGGTGTACTCGAATTGTA
>JXSR01S019114.1:92394-106084 GCA_000969725.1 Ophiothrix spiculata | reverse complement strand
AGTCAAACCGTTTTGATTTTATGTGCAAATTTGTATTTCAGAGCTGCCTATACGTTGCTATATGTAAAATTTATTATGGTTACCATAATTAGACACATTTTCATATACTAGTATATATTTACATGTCTGTCGAAAAACGAAAAGTAGGTTGCTTGTCTTTCAGTAGGTTTAGAAGAATTTTGCTACACAACGTTTACATAACTAATGTTGTCTTAATTGCTTATTTTGTAAGAACCGTAATGTCATGCTTTATGTTTTGCTGCAGTCTTCACGTACGCCAACAATTATGATAATCTAACATGTGTAAGTGGGAAACAAATGAGAGTAAACATGACATTGACTCGTGAAATAGACTGTCCCCTTAACCTTAAACCTGTTTTTTGTTTTCAGGATACACTTCCAATATGTTTTATTTTATCTATTTTATTTCTTTGGAGTAAGAACATGTGTAAGTATACTTTGACACACATAATTGCTAAAAAATGTGGTGATTTTCGCGTTTTTTGGTCCGATTTCAATTTTTTTGGTACCAATGGACTTGTGAGGGTCATAGCTATCCACCAGTACCCTACACTTGATGCAAATCTATCTTTGTTCATTTGACAGATCATGGTTTTTTCAACCAAATTCCACAAATCTATCTTTGTTCATTTGACAGATCATGGTTTTTTCACTAAACAACAAAACGTATTAAATTTCCCTTTGACTTTTATCCATAAACCTTTCATTTTGCACTAACCGGGGCACTAACTCTCTATTTTACTACAATAAAATACATTCAATTCAAATAAATACTTTCAAATTTGAGTGCCGAGTGACCAACCCCTGGCATGCAGAATACACAACTCAGTGAATGTGGTCTATATTAAACAACTGCAATATGATATTTATTTTCTTTCCAAGAACTTTCAAATAAAAAACACCAATTTATCCATTATTTATTTATTAAGACATGGTTTAATATGGGGCTTAGGCATTACTGCACAAGTGAGAAAACGTATCCCCGTGAAATTATTTATGTTGAATGTTTAAGATATCAATTCGAATGTAAAAGTATCAGTCTGGAGAACGTCAACTTTGTATTATTGTTGAAGTTTACTACTAGCGATTCTTAATTCATTTAAAAACTGTGACGCGACATGTACATTTATTGCACTTGAAGTCCACGATAAGTGCGTTACGGTTTCAGCGTTGTAAACATTATTGCAGCACACTGAAAACATTATTTCGTCAAACGTGGTGGAAAAGTCGTCAAACAGGGGTTATAAATTAGTCATGCAAGTGAATTTCCCCTTATTCGTCGCTTGACGATATTTGCGGGCGCATGACAAACGAAAACAAATGCAGGACAAATTAATTTAATAACAGTACGAATTATAATCTGTGGAGGACGAGTTTGAACGATTGACAAATGCACTTTTCGTTAATTGACAAATGCATATCGTCATGAGCTAAGGTCAAGACGAATTAATGTACGCATGACAAACTATGTTGACAAACTTCTTTGAGCACGACTAACCATACCTTAGAGCTGACGAATTTGCATGACGAATTATATCGTATATAACGGGTTTCCGTATATAACTTCAAGAAGTGCCGTGGCGTTTTATTCTCGAATCGATTGCACAGGAGGACAATTAGCGACAACACATCTTTCGATTCGGATAGAACAACTCTTTAATTCCAGGTTAGGTTTGTGCCTAGCTTATCATCACATTCCGACCAGACCGCATTGGATTCGGAGTCGGACAGAACAACACTACTGGACTCAGAATTCCCATACTCATATTTAAGCTTACTCATCATACTTCATCATCAGATTCTAACCAGACTAGTCCATCTAGATGGACCCCACAAGCGAGCGACGTAGGCGCACGCTTCGCGTTGGCTTGCGAGGTCCATCTGGATTGACTAGACCAGACAGCCATTGCAAAACCTGCAAGCAGAACCTGAGTGTTTCGTCTAGTTGATTTCACATGGATTGAGCCATACTTAAGTGGAATTAGTCTACCGAAAACAAAACCTCTGAAAAACTAGTGTCAATTGACAAATTAAGTGACAAATTATTATTCTTGCATGACAAATTAATTTTTGTGCATGACAAATTATTTTTTATTCATGACAAACTAATTTTTCAGCATGACTAATTGTCATGAGAAAGTCGTAATACTAGACCGTTTTTCATGACTAATTATAATTCGTCGTTCAATACTAGTATGACGAATTCCACGACAAATTATAGTTTGTCATACTAGACCATTTTCATGACAACTTATTATTTGTCAAGTGATGAAACACAATTTTCAGTGCAGATAATGCAGCTGCATTTGATAAATTTCATTGATATCATATTCAGCTTGTAACTTTGTGTGGCGAAAAGGCGCGCTATTATCATGATTATGGTGGCTTTAAGTAACTTGATTGTCAAAACATTGGCATGACCATTGAGACAATGACAAGATAAGAGTGTTGTCTGAACTGTTTGGTTATAGTTGGTAAGATTAAAGGTGCAATTCATAATTCTGATGTGAATAACCTCACTTCTTTTCTTTCTTTCCTACTAAATAGTGATATAGATAAAACAAAATAAATGCGTGTGAAATTTTCTTTTGAATCTGATCATTACAAGTTACGAGCTTTACCATCTTTTCATATTGTGTTGCAATTAATGACGGGGCTTCGACAGTACTTAGAAACAGGCATTCTCAAGCACACCATGAGCACACCTACAATGTTATGAGAACCCAAGGATTCGATTTAGCTAAAATCATAATTTTTAATGAGGTGACCTTTGGAACGAAATGTTGATAATTATTGTGAAGGAAAGCTACTCTTTGAAAGCAGGAAAGTAAACTTTTTTCTCATGATTTGCATATTCATAGGCATTCTTTTTAGTAATTAATCCGATGTTCTCAACGCAATTTTAACATAGCTCGAATTTTCGGATGATGTGCTTCATCCTTCATCTGGAGTTAGACTGGCAACTCAGATTCGAGGTCAGTGACCTTATTGACACTTGACGTCAAATTCGAGTCGTAGGCTCTCGGTAATTTATGGCGGCCCCCGTCTCTGCTGAGTGTTGGTTGGTTAACTCTGATGTATATGGTCTCCTTCACACCACGCAAAAGTACTTAGGCTCCCGGTTCAGAATTTTAACTTCCTCCAGATCGACAGTGTGTCCTGGGGATTCAATGTGTAGGTGCTGGGAGACCTCAGACGAGGTGGAACTAGGACGCCGGTGTTCTAAAAATCTAGGTTTTAGAGATCGCAAATGTAGCTTTCTTTACAAGGTCCCTTGTGAGTTTTTCCTTGACAAGGGATATAGTACACTGGGCCGGTGTTGTCCTTTTTCTCTATTTTATCTTTCGGTGAAACTAGTAACTGTCTTGGAGTTTGTGTGGGTTTAAAACAGACACGCGCTCCATACTGGCCGAATATTCTGCGCAAGCCCTCAGAAGTGTATTAACCCTAAAAGAGCCGGGCTTTTGTTATACCTCCGCCGGTTGTTATTTTTTCGCGCTGAAACGTCTTGACTTTTTTCCTTCAAGTCTTGCGCTTATGTTTAGAACCATTTTTGTGAAAATCGGACCTAGGGTTGGGACGTGGCGTTGCGTTATAGCACGTTGGGTCAAACGAAAAACTGATCAAAAACTGATTTTCAATGGAAATTACACATAAATCGTGTTTTTGCTTTCAGGATACCCTTCCACTTTGTTTTATCTTATTTATTTGAACATGTGCAAGCATACTTTGACACACATAATTGCTGTAAAATACAACTTTTACTTGAAAAAAATAGCGAAAAACCACGATTTTGGCGATTTTTGACTGACGTCACTGTGACGTCTGACAAGGTCCGATTTCATTTTTTGGGTTTTTTTTTGGTATCAATGGACTCTTTAGGGTCATAGCTATCCACCAGTACCCTGCACGTGATGCTTCGTCAATCGGTTTCCGTCAATCGGTTCCCACCTCACAGCTGGGGGGGGGGGGGGAACCCCCCCCCCCACCCGGCTGTGAGGTGGGTCTAAAAAGCCCGGCTCTTTAAGGGTTAATATAAGGCAGAACAATACTTCCCCGACTCTCCGTAGTTACGTCCTGTTTGTTGGAAGCTGTAGTCTCTTTGGTCTTATTTGATTTATCAAATGTCCACTTAGGGAAGACACATTTCATTAGCGCATTGTTTTTAATATGTGTACCGCCGCGGCAAAAGGGTCCAGTTGTCGGCTCGTACATGTTGCTCCTTGTAGCATATCTAATGTATGGTCAGGGCATCGAAATAAATTTGGCTGTCTGGGAGCATGAAGTAATTCTGAAATATTTTCTGCAAGAAATTAACTGTTTGAGCGGCTTGCCGCGATTGCGAGCGACTTGCCGCTCAGCCCTAGTGGGTGGGGTCCCTTGGTTTTAGCTATACATGAGGGCAAAAATCAGCATCCTGAGACCCCATTTCTTTCAATTTTGTAGCATGTTGAAAAGGTTCACAAAAACATTTTAGAAATCATATGTAGTTAAGCTGAGTACAAAATCACTGTTACCTATAAAAAAACAACATACATGATAGCTTTTTAGGTCAAAAGTCTTGCAAAACTTTTTTAAATGTGAACCAAACAGTGATATTAAGGGGTTTTCTCTGAGATGCAGTTGCTTACGACTGCGGGATAACGATTTTTTTCATAAAAAGTAAAAAATCAAAAAAATGTTTGTATCCTTTTTGCGTGCGCAAATTCAATGCACACTAAACGCATGCTTAACATAGCATAGCGCCGTAATATAAACGCGGGAAATTATGCAGACGCAGATGTGCCATCAAAGTAATCAAATTGTATTTAAAAATGACAGTGTTAGTCGTTTTTCTTGAAAACTAACCCGGTGACCATATTTTTTTATTTCAGTATTTTGAAGAGCACAAAAAATGCTTTAACATATGTAAAATGTAAAAAAATAAATGGAGGATTTATTATTTTACACGCACATAATGATCGACATTTTGGAGTTTTCCCTATACTTTGTATGGTTAATCGGGTGATTTTTTTGGAAAATATGTACTTTTTGAAATGCCTGTATCTCAAAAACGAGCACGGTGACCTATATTTTTTATTTTAGATTCGTTATCAGCACAAGTACATCTACCAAATACTAAATTTTCAAGAAAATAAATGGAGTATTTGTATCTTAGAGAAAACTCCTTAACCAATAGATGAAAACTTATAGATATGGGTAATTAATGAATTTCAAAATTAATGTATTTTATCCGTTCTGGCAACAGATAAATTTGAGTCTAATTCTTACCTACTCATTGAGTTCAACTTCAGCAGCGTGGAACAGATACAAGGTCCAGTTTTGATCACACAATCAGCACGTTGGTTTTGCAAGTCTAGTAACAGCTCGACCAACAATGCACACTTTTCTTTGTTTAATAACATTTTAGCAGAAAAAAAATGCAAATTGTAGTTCATAATTTAATTATTAAAGGGTTAAATGGAAAAATATTAACTTGACTTTACTTTTTTACGCTATAACATTGATAACATCCCCGTTTTATTATTTATGACATCAACATCAACTGTTCTGTTAGAAATTGCTCCACTCGGGAGCAGGGTAGGACAGACACAACAATAACTAACTATTGGTAATTAAAGTGTGCATTGTTTGTCGAGCTGTTACTAGACTTGCAAAACCAACGTGTATTGATATTGTTACAATTGTTACACTGTTAAGTAACCATGGTTATATTGAAACACATATTATTTTTGATGTGATCTTGAAGAAATCAGAAAATATTGATCTTTTTTTCCAAGATTTTTCAACCTTTTTTCTTCATTTTGTGGTTTTTTTGACTGCCTCATTTTTTTTCTGCTGGCCGTGATTTTTTTCTGGGAGCGGCGCTCCCGTGCTCCCGTGGATTTCGAAGCCCTGTGTATGGTATTTGTATACATCAGATATGCTACAATGAGCAACATGTAGGAGTCGACAACTGGACCCTTTTGCCGCGGCGGTACACATATATGACTTTTCTTCTACAATTTCCTGGGAATCAGTGATGACACAATAATCTCTGTGATGAGCTGTTATCACACCAAGTGGTTCCAGATGAAGGATGATTAAGCACATCATCCGAAAATTTGAGGTACATTGTATGTTAAAATTGTGTTGAGAACATAATTTTAATTACTTATTACTAAGAATGATTTATACCAACACTGATGAACTTTTATTCTCATATTCGTAGGCAGTTTATTTATTGATTTTGTATCTTCCTGTCAATTTCCAAATAGTGTAGATATCTTATCCATTTGCCCTGTTTATGCAGTTAAGAAATCAAGTTAACCCAGGATTATTCCAATAAAGCAGCTGTTTTTGATACTCACTTATATCGCATTTCAGTAAGATATAAGTCATAATAGCACGGTACATCTTCAGGTTTACCTTAAGAATTCATTTTACAAAACATGATCACGCATTGCCATATTTTTGTAACTAAGAGGAATTATACTTGATATTGCTTTTTGTTCAGTTTGTAGAGGAGTGAAGCATACTGGGAGCATCTTCATGGCTTATAGCTTCATATTTCGTGACAAAGTTAACCTCAGAATAATCTTGGTTAAAAAATAATTGTTATAGTTCATTGAACGTGAAATAATGTTCTTGATTTCAAGCAATAATGAATAGAAAACAGAGGGATTATAACAGCTTAAAGGAGCTTTTTGAATTTTAATTTTAATTTTCAATGTCATATGAAAGATGACCACTCAAGCGGTCTACATTTCAAATTTCAGCTTAATCAGTCAAACCGTTTTGATTTTATGTGCAAATTTGTATTTCAGAGCTGCCTATACGTTGCTATATGTAAAATTTATTATGGTTACCATAATTAGACATATTTTCATATATATTTCGAAAACCGAACATAACTCGTGTGAGAAAAATATAAGCAACATTTTGGTACCAAAATCCCAAAAAGTTTGGAAAAATGTTGAGGCAATCGGACCAGGCTCCTTTCATGAACACATTCATGACTTTTGAGAAAATAAAATGTTCTACCTGAAGCTTACATCTCATCAAAAGCATACTAAGAGCAGACATAGAAAGGTGTGTAAAGTCTATAATCCCGGTATGAATCAGTGTATTTTTTTTCTAATCGGTGCAAGTTTACTTTCAGGACTTACTTTCCCTGAATATCTCTGAAAATTGTTCTTTTTTATTTCCATGATGAATCAAGAAACGGGAACACGGTATGTGTCAATCCACTAGTAAAGTCATTTTTAATTTTGAGCTATAATAAAAAAATTAAAATATCTTTCCTTGTGGATTTACACATAGTAAAGTCAATAGTAAAGTCATTTTTAATTTTGAGCAATAAATGAAAATGCACAGATAAGTCATATTCTGACAAATTTGTAATTCTTGCAAATTTGAAATCTGCATGCTTTTCTTTAACTCCTAGCAATCTACATGTATCAGCTTTCATTCCAACATCTGAAACATTTTCTAAATGAAGTCGTACTGTTCTGATATTGTAGTCGTACCTCTACTTTGGTTGTCATATAAATTTGAAACAAGTATCAGTTTAAAGTGTAAGATCAAATTTGGATTTTCATCTCGAAAACAGAAAAAAAATTATGACATTGATCTAATGAAATTCATCCGAAAGCTGAGGTTAAGCTGTTTATTACCAACCACCTCAACAGTTGATTTGAATTTTCCAACATTGTTCACCGTCTTGTTCACCGATCACGTTTGTTTTTATCATATTTCAGAAACCAAATGATTACTTGAAAGTTATGGAAAAAGTATACTTTACATCCTAGATACTGGTACACAAAAATTGGACAATACTGGATATCCAAATAATGTCCAGTATTGTCCAGTTCTAGTTAAGTTTTTGTATTCCAGGATGGTTGGTTAAAAACACTTGGTTTATACCAGTATTGTTAAATTCGTGTCAATATTCCAGTATTGTTGGTCGAAAATACTGGTTTATATCAGTTTCAGTAAATTCTTCTCATTTTAAGGGCAAGTTTTATGCTCTGGAATCGTAACATAACATTTTGAGTTTTTATTATGAAATTAAAAGGAGCACTGTTAGTCTGTTATGATGAAATATCTGGATCAAACTGATAAAAGGTCATCGTTTTTAACCTGCAATTTCCAAAAAAACACTTCTTTTTATCTCAGTGACCCTACTTTTATTACATCTTGTGTGCAAAATGTTCTTGAATGACCCCTCGTTTTTGGAGGTACCCTTTATATTACCTGGTGTCGATTTCACTTACATTAAAATGCATCGATAAACCAATCGTAAGACCAGAACCCATCGTTAGCTACGACCACCTCTTGACCCCACGGAACGTTAACAAAGTGTTTTGATTTTTTAATGCATAATTCATATACCTTTACGATGCGGTGAACATTTACGAAGGGTTTTCACGTCTTTGTGAAGTCTAGTTGTAGTTACGAGCTGAACCCTTCGTTAGCTACGATGCATCGTAATGTTAGTGAAATCGACCCTGATAGGCCACTACCGCCAACATGAAGAAGGCACAAACCTGCAACATTGCAAAGAAAATGAAACTTACCCAGCATCCCTCTTTTCTCAAAGTTGATCTGACCGTGGTTAGTTGGTAATAATCAAGAAAACAATAAATCTTTGAAGAATGGAGCAAAATTAGTGATTGTCACTTGAATAAGGCAATTTTTAGCATTTAACAATACTCGAACATCATAAGTATTGACCAATACTTGAAATGCATTGTGTGTACCAGTATTGTAAAAATTTGTCAACAATACTGGAACAGTATTGGTCAATTCTGGGACATTCCAGTAATGAACAATTCTAGGAGTGTTTTTGGTATAATATACCAGTATCTGGGACCTAAAGTACTTTTCCAAAATTATTTTTCACAAAAATAGTACAATTTAGTCTTTCATCGATGGATATCGGAACAAATTTTGCCCGGTCGTTTTAACGAGACTCGATTTTTTTCCCATTCTAGTATTTATTGTTATAACATGTTTCATTTTAATCCGTTGGTTTCTGTAATATGATCAAAATCAAAAGTGATACATTTTATTAGGTCACACCATGCAATTAATGGCCGTAATGCTAAAACACAACGACAACAACAAGAAACCTCCCTTGTTCCGCTGATATCGGAACAAATTTTGCCCGGTCGTTCTAACGAGAACTCGATTTTTTCCCATTCTAGCATTTATTGTTATAAAATGTTTTATTTTAATCCGTTGGTTTCTGTAATATGATCAAAAACAAAAGTGATGCATTATTAGGTCACACTATGTTATTATTGGCCATAATGGGAAAACACAGCGACAACAACAACAAACCTTCCTTGTTCCGCTGATTTGCTTTTCACATAGCATCTTATAAATGCCATTTATCAAGTAGAGTTTCGTTTTCATCAATGAATTGAAATTAAAATAATATTGCCATGTACATGACTACTTTTCAAAAAAAAATATTGTAACTGAAAAATTATTTTCAAAATACTTTTCGTGCTTGAGTCTTTTGCAAAACTCAAACACGTTCATCATTCTGCTATCCTTTTATGTTTGGTGCATAAACTTGGCGTCTAATGAAACTTTCATTCGACACAAACTTCAGATATTGCATTTGCAATGGCATTTAGTATTGTAAGGAGAAATGAACAGAAAGATAAGATGATAAACGATTAGCCTTCAGCTAAGTTTTTATGTATAAACTACGTTTTTTTTATATACTACTAATCATGGAATCTTGTCACAGTTAATGACGTAGTTTGATGTCTCTTGATAGATGGTCATACTTCGCTCCCTACTGATTATTTGCTAATGCTATAGATTCAATTCAGAACATGTTTGAAAGAGGACAATTGTCGCGCGCAACATCAACGTTAGAATTTTGTTGAATATAAGTAAGGTATTAACAAATGTATGATATTTGGTTTTAACGGGTAATCTGAATTTAAGACGATAGTTACATTTGTTGTTGAATTCAATTTGTTATTTATGTTTAATTAACCTATATATTGGTTTTGCAAATGGCTCACTGCATAAAATGTTCTTTTTCGGGAATAGTAAGGTGTCATCACTTTATTGAAATATCGACATTAGTCTATGGTTTAACTTTGCCTTTTTCTTTGTTTTAAGTGAATGTTTACTGTATTTATGTATACTTTTAAATTAAACGATGTCATTATGCAGTGTCTATTAGAATTATTTTCGAAATGGTTTTTGCAAACCATTTCAATAATCGCATTATGTATACATAGGGGAAAGGGCAGCTATTGGAGATTTGACGTTTTTGAACCCGTATGACGTCTTTTTGATTGAAACAACAATAGGAGAAAATAATTTATACCTGAATGCAAACTGAGATATTTCTGTACGTTCCACGTCAGATTAAACAGCGCGCACCAAGTTATGAATATTACTTTTGATCAAATCATCAGACATGTATCTATCAATAATGATTATGTATTTTTAAGACTTTCAACTTCAAGTAGCATTAAGAAGTAAATATCAAATATACAAATGAGGAGTTACGATGATTTTATAATTGCCTGGGTTTTTTTCATTTGTTTCTGATGATTTAACTTAATAAAGTTCAAAGTAATTTATTCAGAACACTATTTGTATCATTCATGATAAGCAATCAGGTGAGAATACTACATGGAGATAAATCCATATCGAAGGTGGTACAATGAATTCTATACATTTTGGACAATGTAATATATAACTGTTTACATGGTTAAAGGTATGTTTGGATCATATTTCTCCAAAAAAAAAAACCGAATTTTTACGCCTAGATTTCTTAGAAAGATATGATCACAAACATTTGATAATTGATCACATTTAACATCATGTATTTTTTTTCGTAGTCGGACCACCTACCTTTAATAATTTACATAATATGAAAATATAATGATATTTGATAATTACATATCCCCATATCTCCTTTAACGTGACTTTCAAAGGTGAGCCTTTTTGATATTAAATCTTATTTAAATTTTATCCGGGAATTTTATCCTAAAAAGAATCTACAGGAGTCATAATTTGAATACCAAGTGAATATCTAAATCGAACCGATTCCTCCATGTGTATCATATTTATTATAGGTTTTTCAGATTTACTAAAGAAAGTTATCAAAAGGAAGCATTACAGGAACAAAATGTAAAAGAATCGAAACAAGAGCAAAGAAAACAGCTGTTTGGCTGCAATTGATACCCGATGCTTCAGACTGTAAGAGTGTCTTGAAAATGAGATGCTGTATTCAGTTTACTCATGTCGAAGTTAACGAAGAAATTCATCCTTTTTTCGCACAAATACCCTGAACACTTTGTTTCCAAGTAAACTATATCAGTATATTATTAAAATGATGTTTAGCTAAATATGATATATTAATTACATAAATATTACACTTCCATACCTTTTCGGTAATGACCTGAGTAAGTTGAAATATTAGTATGAAAGTTGACTTTTATTGAAGATGGTGTAGCCTATAGTCTAATTTCCCCAATGTCAATTCTTGTTTCAAAAGTGTATATTTTCGTTGAAACGTGTTAACCAATCACTGTGCTCTAATCTCTATGTTTAGATTACGGTATTTAATGAACAAACTACTGTTTGGCACAAAAGATAGAAAAGAAAGAGGAGGAAAGAGAAGAAAAATAATTTTAAATGTTTTGAAAATAATTGAACAACTTGCCGTTCGCTTGTGAGACCTTGAATTTCCGTTTGTTTCTGATAATTTAAATGTGAAAAAACAACAAATTTTGCGCGCTCCGCGCGAATTTTTAGGTATTATGTCGATATTCAGTCAAAATTAGCCAAGTTTTACGCAAATTTCAAGACTTTTAAACAATTTTAGCTGAATTGACAGATTTGTTCGCGCGCTGCGCGCGCATTATCAAAGTTACTTATTTTTTTCCTCTGCTCAGCCGCCCCCCTCTAAAATTTTAACCTTCCGCCGCCACTGGTCATTCTGGGGAAACTCATGATTGTGCCCCACCACTCAAAAAACCCTGGGCACGCCATTGCTACTTCCGAGGAGACTACATCCAGGTCATTACTTTGAAAGTGTAGCTGACTTTAGTTTGGAAGTTATGTGCTTAAAACATATCACCCGTAGTCCGAAGCCTACGGTACAGGTATCTACTGACAGATACTGACCGTTATCCCTGGTGTCATCTTGAAGTCGGCAAGTTCAGAACGTTCTTCCTGTTACGCTACCTCCCTTGATGTAACTCCCTAAGCCACTCCGCTTTACACTACTCGGGCTCAATCAAGAGAGAACTTTTTTTTTCATCACGCGTAAGGCTTTCCCGGCTGAAATTATATACCGGTAGTTGTTTCTGATATTTTTTTCATGTCATTATATGCAGCTAGATTACTTCACAGGCAATGTTGTCGTTTAGATTTCCTTCTCATTTTTCCTTTGTGTACCTATCTTTCCTCTCCTTTCCTTTACTTTCCTGTATCAAGTTGGCTTTTGTTCTTTCTACTTTTCTAGATATCCTATTGTTTGTTGTTTAATAGATATCTGAAACCTGAAATAGATGCAGTAGCAGTGAATTAGAATTCACATAAAAGTAGGGCAGTATATAGCAAGAAACTGAACGCGATAAAGCTCAAATAAAGTCCTAGAAAAATATTGATAATAGAAATTTACCCACCAAAATTCTCTCCTGATTTATATCAGAAACTTTGATGAAAAACTAGTTAACTCGGGTCGTTTTACTAGCTTAAATAACATACACTGATATTAGTAAATGTACATATTGTTTCAGACTAGATAAGATAAGCCCAGAGTATTGATGAAAATTTGAAATTAGAAAAAAAAATGTGAATATAGAAAAAAGGCTCTAATGAATATTCCCCATGTAATAAATTTACACTTCTTTATTATATTTAAAAGAAACTTTTTATAGTCATGGGGTAATATGATCACCTTGCAATTAAAATCCTTTTAAGGATCGTTTATTCATCATGTGTTCATATGTAGGAGTATTATGCTACTGTTTTGCGGCAATATTTTTCTCTATTAATTTTGGAATTGGAACCTATTCTATTCTTTAAAAAGAGAAACTGTTATTGTCAAATAATTGTTTCATCTTAATGATCATTAAAAAATGACAAGAAATAATTATTAGTTTTATATGTACAAATCATGACTTAATTACAGATTTTGGTTCATCAATGTTTTGATTTTTACGACAAACAAGTTTTAGTACTTGTCAACGATATTTCTATTTTGATATATTTTGACAAACAATAAAGAACTGAAAAATATCAGAAAATTAAGGTATATGTTTCCACAAAAAATGAAACAAATAACATCTTGCCATAATTATAATCAACTCAATCTACAATGCAATATAAAAAACCGTTCAGTGTATTTAGCTTTGATTATTTGTCCATAAATATGCATGCTGTTAAAGATAAGTAATAAAGCAAGCATAATTGAAGAACATTTGTTTTTGCTAAGGTGGTAAAACTCATTTTAAAGATTACCTAATTAATGATATAAACAGAGCAATGTACAATAAAAGTCGTTAATGGATATAAATGGAAAATATTTATTGGTGCCATTACTGATATAATCTCTCTCAAACAACAAGACGATAATAACAAAGTTGCTCTACATGTCTGTACTTGAATATGTTATTTTTATAATTATCATTTCGAATATTTT
>JXSR01S019114.1:36482-47325 GCA_000969725.1 Ophiothrix spiculata | reverse complement strand
AAAGAATTTTCAAATTCGAATATCACGAGATATAGATTTGCTGAATGTTTCGTCTTAAATAAAAAGAATGGTGTTCTCTGTGTCTTGTACTTCAGTATATTCAGAATAATAGATAAATTTCTTTCTTGGTATAAATATGTCTTTATTACTACTAATGAAAACCCGTTCAGAACCCAATTTGTCCCAAAGAACCGTTGTTGCCTCGATTGAAAATAACGTTTTGAACGTTTTGATACAACGTATTTATTATCAGGCTTAATTGATACCACATTGATTAATTTCTAAGCAATTGGTCTTACGTACAATTTTCGTTGATATGTTCAAACCTGAAATTTAATCCGTTTGTTTCTTCGTTCAGGGCAATTTAGTCTGATAGATTTCTCCTACGTGTATGGCAGTCAACGTCCTCTTAAAGCTTTACAACTATAGATTTTTTCATTTGCACTATTTGTAATACTTACTTTGTCATCACAAGTGGCTATTATACGACTCGTAGTATTTACATGTACATTACAGAAAGTATCTTTGCCTCTCTATGTCAATATCATAATTTGGAATTAATGTTTAACTTTTCCTTGCTAAAATACAAACCATTAAATTGTTTAATTACTTTCATCCCAAGAGATTTATATTTCATACTATCATAGTTGATCATCGTACTACATGTATAATCAATTTGAATTTGAACACTAAATTAAGCACAATCTCATAATAATGATGAATCATTATTAGGGGTGAGCATGGTTTTTTTACATTCGTTGTAAAAATATATAATAATGAATTTATATATAAAAAGGGCGTGGCCCGCCTTTTTCAAAATTTTGTTTTCGGTTTCATATGAGAGGTATCAGTCTACTAAAGATGGTTTTATTCTTAATTTCTCTCAAATGGTCCAGCCGTTTTGATTTTATAAGCAATATGCTTTTCACATTTGCATCTACTTTGCTGTACAATCTTATTTATGGTTACCAAAATTGATCATGTTTTCATTTATGTTCCTACATTATAGACTTTTTTATTTGATTAGACACTCTCATAACACTTAACACAAATGGACCTAAGTGATATTTTTTCATCTGGAGATGAAGCTACTTTTCTTTAATGCCTTTATTGTAAACTACTTTTGATATTGATCATGTTGATTATGGTATTGAGATCATGCAATCGGACCACCTCATTTTTTATTAAGGGCTTCACAGAAATTGTCATAACTTCAGAACCAAAGGTCCAAATTTCACAAAATAAAAAGCTGTTCGTAGATCAGAGTATGTACAATAAAATTCGATAACTTTTTTATTTTATGTAGCCTAATTCTCTCAGAATAAAATCGTACAAAATTTTTTTGTGCGATTTTTTAAAAGTTTTTATTGACACACACTGAAATGCAAAAATGTTTAAAATGGTTAAGCTTCTGAATCATTAATCAAACGGATGCATGGAAGGAATCAAATTAAAAGTCAAATAACAACTTTTCTGCTTCTTATTTACTCATTTCGACAATAGTGAAAAGGTATCAATTTCATTGGAAATTTTGAAAAACAAGTAAAAGATATCATCCAGCAAATAGCGTTAATGAATTAATGTAAATAGCAAATAGTACACATACCTGATGAAACTTTTAATTGTACAACATATTTACATTCTTGGTTAAGTAACATAATTATGTGCTTAACGGTAATACCAATTTAATTTTTGTCACTATATGACAAAATGAAAGTTTTCTTTTCAAATTTTGTCTTGTTGAAAAGTAAGATTAAATCAAAAAGTAAGATCTAGGTTAATTATATATTAGCGATGTAGATGGATGATTACGATGATCCATCACTATGACGATGACGAACAGCACTCGCCTATTTCTAAGATTACAGAGCAGCGGCTTGCATTCACTGAGTCGGGAGGGGGACTCATATTCCAAAAGTTACGTGCATGTAACAACCTCAACGACAAATCAAGGGGCATTCGGTAAAAAGGAATCAGTCAGTGTGAGAATCAAAAAAATACAGGTGATTGAATGTAAAAATGGATGATTGGCTATACAGTTTGCAGTGAAATTCTCTGCTTCCAGCAGGTATATTGGTACCGAAATAAGGATATCTGTTTTTACGTTAGTCTTAAAGCTTCTTCGAATTGTAGAGAAGTCAAGAATGTGAGATTTTTGACCCATTTTAAGAAGAAATACACATCTTGAACAAATAATGATCATATATAGATATAGATTATGTCAATGGTGGAAATCCGGGGACGATTTTCATTTGCAGGACACGGAATCATTTCTTTCCAACTGTGGCATGTGTCATCGAATATATATATGCAGATCCATACATCAACAGTTTACCCATGTTCAATTGCAATTCTTGGCAGTACTCGCGTCGTAATTGCTCCAGTTATCTGGAGATGGTAGTCCTGCTCATATAGAGAGCATATAGATTGAAGAGTTTTATCTTACGGCGTGATATGTTCGAAAAATCAAAGAACACATTAAGCCTCTTCATGGTCAGGAAAAAGCAAATGAAAAACATAGTTACATGTCTAGTTGTTATAATACACATGATCCAAATGTAAAGTTGCTGGACATAAATGTTTAAACCATCCTATTGTAATAAGCATTCCCTTGGAACACCTTTATCGATCATCACAATTTTCTCATCATTGGTATCTTAAAGGTAAATACATGATCTACTCAGATTGTTCTTGTCCTTAAAATATGGCTCCTACGTTTCGATTGATTTGAACTATTAGGAATCATGTGATCAGGTCAAAAAATTAATTAATGCTGTATATAAAATATGTTATCAATTTAAAATACATTTCCTATGCTCTGTTAATTGCTGTAATCGGTTTGATATTGTCGCAGTTAAATTCAATTAAACACAAGTAGATACTAAATGTCAATAATGACAATCAAAAACGGTACCAACCGACAGCAAGGCAAGCTCGGGGTATCATAAGAGATTAAAAAGATACATAATATCAATAAAATGATGCTATGATAATAAAACAAAAAGTATATAGAGCAACAACAAAATAATAAAAACAGAAAAGCTGAAAAGAAATGCTCAATGGCTCTCTCCTAGTATCGTTATACATGGCTGTATGATTTCAAACAATCAATCAATCAATGATAAACTGTACTTGCATGACATGCAAACCCATGAAGGAGTTTATTCGTGCCGGAGACCAATGGCTTTAGGTGACTTTCGAACCACGGAGCAAGTAGAGTACAGTTTCTTTCCCAATGAAACAAGGAGACGAAAACCGCCCGGCCCGGGGCTCGAACCCACAGCCTCTGTATTACGAGACCCGTGCTCTAACCGCTCAACAAGCAAAGTATTGAACTCTTTGTGGATACCAAAAGTAACCATAACTATGGCACTGGGTCCACTTCTTAACTTATCTATGTATTTCTGTACAATGCTATTTCTACAACTGACGTTAAAGCAGAGCTCAAAATGCCTTATAAACTGAACTTATTCCTTTCTTCAAGTAGTTTTTAGTGTACATAAGTATTAAAACATACTGTGTAATGAAAGGTTTTAAAGGATATTTTCGTACAAGGACCATTACCATTACGAGAACTAGTATTTTTAACCATCGTCTTTCACTCTCTTCTTCCAGTAATATAATATTGCCGTTTTCATTCGGTTTCCTTGAAGGGATATAAATGAGATTTCCAGTTTGATTGATTGATTGTGTTCTGATATGTTCATACCTATATCTGGTTACAATGTGCCTATGGAATGATTGTATTTCTAACCAAAATGACGTTGAGCGTCATTTAATTGCAAGCAAATTTGAATAAAATGCCTTAATCACATTTTCAAACATATAGAAGATATATTGCTTCATGTACGGTAGCTAGAATTAGAAGCGTTCTTTATTTGTTGCTTTAATGTCTGGCACGTGCCGAATGTACCCTTATCATTCAACATTTGAGAAAAGTTAATTGCATTGAATAAAACCTAATAATATGCTATACTATATAAATATTTCTGTAATGCTGTATTATTTTCTTTGCCTCATTTTTATATACAACGATTTTGCATAACGCTGATTTCAATACGTGATTTCTTAATACGACTATATGTTATAGATAGCGTATTGGTTTTGTTTGTAGAAAATACTTAATCCATTCACCAGTGAATAAATAAATATAAATTCTCGAAATCCATCGTACATGCAATTGAAATTGATATCTGAAGACCAAATCGATATCAAAAAACTGCAGCTTCACTATAGAACACCATTTGTGGCAGTCCATCCCAAACGAGCCGTAATTGCGGAAAACTTCATTTTGCGCTACTTGTGAAAATACATGTCAAGGTCTAAATTTGCCGAAATTGATTTGTTGACAGATTCACAATCCTTGTGCTTACTTGAAACCACCAGCAAAGTTTCATTTCAACAAAATGATCGGAAATATGAAATATATCTATATATTTTGAGGACTATCAACGGAAGATATAGGGTTTACTGACCTTTGAACGCGTTTATCTCGGTTATATATTTTACCCATCGACAACCTTTGACGGACCATAACCTGGTCGAGTGAAGTTCATTGAGGTGTCATTTTAATACTTATAACACGGTTGTTGCAAATACTTTTAAGTATTGCAGAGACCGTGTTACAAAAAAGGTGAAAATGACAAGAAGCTGCATTTAAGGCTCTTTTAAGATGAACGGTCAAATTTGACTAAATAAGATAGAGCTTATTAGATCGAGGCTGATGACGGCAGGAGTTTGATTAGACTTTGAAATTGTTGTTCTTGATCGATATCTGTAAGATTTGTTGTCAAAGATTGGGATATCAAAGGTAATAAACGAAAAGCAAGTACTTTAGAAAACTAGCAACATACTATAGGCACCCAACACTTCGTCTGTTCAAATACTTAGTAAATTATCTCGTTTAACAGACATAGGTTTTAGTTTACAATAGTTAACAAAAGAATTACCGTATTAAAAGTGACCTGTCAATCAAAGTAGATGATAGTCTATTGTCTTTTACGAAAGCAAACTAGCCAAGGCTGTTTGGTTTTGCTTTCAATCGGGTAAACACAAAAGAATTGTTATATATTTCAAATTCTCAAGTAGGGACTATCTACACTTGAATAGAATAATGGGTTAACAAAATATTTTACAAAATGCATTGTTATGCATTTACAGCACATTTGAACTACGCGACTGTATAACGTTCGACATTAATGGAGACAAGATCATCGACAGAAGTAATTGAACGGAGAAGGAAAGGTCGATGTACACATCATCTGATATACATGGACATGAAATATTCATTTATTTATTTATTTATGTTTATAATATTCGGCGGAAAGCCAGCTTAGGGGCCTAATCCCAATAGTACATACGCATTAAATTCAAGGGACGCTCGTGGTGAAAAAGACAGAATACATGTACAGTGTGTCCCAGAATGAAGTTATCAAGATTTCAATGCCACATAATTTAAAAACTATAATATCCCAGACACTGAAAGTTGGTGACAATCATGCCTAATGTCTCTATTTGCTTTGGTGCAAAAATGAAAAAAATTCATGCGATAATTATCCAGAAGTGAGCGTTTGAAGCTCCAAAGGGCTTTGGACACTTTTCCCAGTTTGGAGAGGTCGTAAAAATCCAGCGGAAATTTGCAGGGGAAGTATGCGAGCTAGGATATCATCTTTACCAACATATCTGTTTTGTTTCGCATGTTGCTTCTCCTTGATGATGCCTCGGAGTCCTAATAAAGGTTCAGTAGAATGTATATTCGACTTCTACCTTGGCGTCCACACGCTACTTTTTTGCAGTTCCTTCTGTCATCCGATACCATCAGCTTTTTATTTTCTGACACTTTTAAGATGGAATACTTGTGCGATGGGGATATCTGGCTCCTGGTAATGTTAAATAAATCTTTCCATTGTTTCAATGATACCTGCACTTTCCAGGTATTGGTCAATCATGATACAATTTTCTCCATTGACAAATGAGGTGTTATATTTGCTTTGAATTACCATATTCCTACAACCACTGCTATCAGGGTACCAGCCCTTTAACGTACTTTCAAATAACCCGCTCAATAATTTTCCTAAACGATTACATAATAAAATATTAAATGATTTTTGCAGATGAAAAGAAACCAGATTTAGGTTAATATAATCTTGAAAACAAAGACACTTATAATTGGACAAATATTATCATGACTATGTCTGTAAAGATGACGTTCTTGTTGCATGGTTATGCTGCAAATCTCCGTTGAATTTTTACAACTTTACCTAAACTGGGAAAAGTGTCCAAACCCCTCTGGAGCTTCAAATGCTCATTTCTAGAAAAGTGATGCATGAATTTCCTTTAATTTTGCACCACTTAAAGTCAAGACTTCAGGCATGATTGTCACCAAGTTTCATTGTCTGAAACTATTTGGTTTTAGAACTGTGTGGCGTTGAAATCTTGATAACTTCATTCTGGGACACACTGTATTGTTAAAAGAAGTTTTGATTTTAGATTATTGTTAGTAAAAGGTTGTACTTGGAAATCAACTTTAATAACTAGATACAAAAACTGCTCAATTTGACCTTGGGTTTTATTTCTGCTGACAGAAAATATCAGAATGAAGAAGGTTTTGTTTGTTCTTAAAACATATCTGAAATATATATAATAACTGTCACTTAGGTTAACATATAGATACACATTCAACTTGTTCAATATTATATATACTACACAATAGGCTTTGTATGTATCCAAGATTGTTTGAACGTTTAAATCATTCAAATTGATTTTGAGCTAGGATATTTTGTCATTGCGTACGGTATTTGAGCATAATTAAAATCTGAGATATATTGTCTCAGAATAAAATGGAGCCCCAAAATTAGATGCGGTATACTTTTGTACAGTAAAACATTTTTTCTTTTCGAAGAATATGGGCGGGCGGTGAAAGACAACCAAACAACTTTTCGGGGCCTAATAAAACTACTCATACGACTCAATTAATTAATACAACAAGGAAACTACGTTAAATAACAATACCGACTTTTGTGCTATTGTCTTGCTTGATTGGAACTTTGTGTCTTATCTCCCTATATAATCAGTCGCAATTATCTTTAGTATTAATTCTCTAACTTGTAAAATAAATTTATAAAGATGAGTTGAAAACATTTTTTAATGTAAACCTTTTCCTTTATAGACATGTTAGTTATTTTATTGCCAATACTTGTTTCGCAGTATTCCTCTTTCATTTACTA
This sequence comes from Ophiothrix spiculata, assembly GCA_000969725.1. Classification (NCBI taxonomy): domain Eukaryota; kingdom Metazoa; phylum Echinodermata; class Ophiuroidea; order Amphilepidida; family Ophiotrichidae; genus Ophiothrix; species Ophiothrix spiculata. The sequence goes on along the minus strand of JXSR01S019114.1, from coordinate 40,099 downwards.
GAATTAATAATGTCGGTGTTTTTCTAACCAGTGTGTAATTTGATATCCATGACACTGTTGACAGAATAGAACCCAGCCAAACGTTCCATGCGCTTCAAACAAACCACTAAAACGGGATGGTTTAATAATAAGCTGGTGCTTTGATGAGAGCGGCGATCTGCACTGCATCAGTTGTACCTCGGATCAGTTAGTGAACATCAAACGGCATGAATGATCATCACCTCTGTTTGGAAAGAGTACTTATATCACGTTTAACAGTACTTTTAGAGTATGTAAAGAAAATCGTGAAATCTTGTCTTATCTTATTACAGACATTGTCTGCACATGGAACAGATAAAGTGGCATTGAATTGCTTTTAAGATGGTCTAGATTTACGACAACATAGTATATCAAAGGCCATGGTACGATTTGATGCAGTGTAACTTGAAATTTTACGTAAGTACTTGCTTTTCCAATTATCATATCTTCGCAGATATATTTAGATACAATCCAGCACCTACTCTGGTTTAAAAGGGATGGATTGTATTTAGTGTGTTTTTTTCAAATTCACACGTAATTTCATTCACAGACCGGTGATTATGTTTATTTACAATATTCATGTGCACCTTTTAGCATTAGGATGCGTAATTATTTCCTGGAGACGTGTCTAATTATCTTCTAAAATATTGTGTGTGTGTGTTAAAAATCGGCAGTATTTTTTTAAATAAGAAACAACAAAACTTCCATTCTGGTATTTTTAATGCCCTTTTACCTTAATAAATCGTGATACACGTGCAAGAACACACTGAGAAATACATGAGCTCCGAATACTTTATTAAGCGGGAACTCATTCATGGAACATAGTGCGAAACATTGAAGTTTTTTCTTTAATAGTTGATATAATCACAGCACAAGAGAGTATTTTTCGTTGTTTGATTTGATGGACTTTTCATGTTTTCTGTTTGTTTCTTTTTATTATTGTTTGTTTTTTCATTTGTTTTTGTTTTCTTTCCTTTTCTTTTATGTCCCCCTGGTTTGAAAGGGGAAGGGGATTATGTCATATTAAGGGATAAATGTGATGTTCCCCTGCGTTGTCTGTAGCCTGTAGTCTCTTGTCTGATGTTGTAAAAAGGGTTATTAACATTTGATGGATTATAACCAATCTTGGTCATAGTTTCAACATGGCAACCCTCATTTGTTGAAAAACCAGAGGTCACATACTACGGTGAAAGGTCAAATGAGGTCAAGTTGTAAGATGGAAAATGTTAAATGTCCAAACCAATGGGATCTTGTTTTTTCGAGAACAGGTATTAGACAGTACGTTAAAACGATGGCATCTTTTCATCTATAAGTCTTTGTTCTTTTAATTCAAAAGTTCATTTAGTGTATAAGTGTTTTGAATAATTTAACACAGATGATTTTTGTTTCGAATATCCGATGTGCGAAAACGTATCAGAGCAAAAGTTATTGATTTAATAAAATTCACAGTCGTAAGCACCCTTGCGTTGTGGTAGCCTCGGTCCGAGGCCAAGGGGTTTGGAGATAGTAAATATTAATAATTGTTTATATAGTACTAGTAGGCCTATTTCCTTTACTATTTCTAGTAACTATTAATAATTGTTTATTATATAGTAGGCCTATTTCCTTTACTTTTTTATTCCTCAATCTGTAATATATACACTTTTGTAACCAATATCCCCTGAGCCATAGTGTGAACAATATTTTCGTAATTTGCCCTGTAGCTCCCATTATACATGTCGTTGATTTTCATTCTTTTTATGCCCCCTGAGAGGCGAAAAGGGCAGCTAGAAGGATACAATGATCTAAGGTAACAACAGGGACCAGTTTATAACACTTTATGCATTGATGAAAAAAATAGCAAACCAACAATTTTTTGATTGTAGGATCATAACTAGAAATTGACAGTTGCATTGCAAACATACCTGGACTAAATACTCCTGAAAGAGAAGAAAAAAGGGGAAATCAGAGGAAAAAAACATAAAAAAAAGAAAGAAAGGGAAAAAAAAAGGGGGGGCCTCTAAGGCAAAAGAGGGGAAAAACATAAACATTAGATGAAAAATAAGAAGGGGGAAAAAAAGGACTTCTAGTATTGGTATCCTTCACTACACTATCTCCAAAGCCCTTTCGCCTCGAATCGAGGCTAGCGTTGTGGCATATTGTAGCTCTATAGGCGACATCGGCACTGTGAAAAATTTTCAAAGCCAACGAGGTCAAGCAATTTCCACATCAATAACAGTTGAATAACATGAATAACGATTTTAAAACATGATTTATGTTCAGTATTCCTTTTATTATTTAACAATTTAACAGTGTTATCATTCGGTGTTGTAGCTAGTAAATAAGTTCAATTTCTAATGAGTAGTAGATCTTCAAAATTGGCCTTACAAAGCCTTAAAAGCTATATATAAGGTAGACTTCATTGCTTGTTTATCAATCTACCGGTCTAATACTGCATGTACCCAAAAATACAGACATGTTTTGAACTACATGTACTTTAAAGTTAAGCGAAAGGTTTCTATTCTGAATTGACAAGATTCTTTTTTTTTTTCAAAGTAATTTACTTTTGTGAAAACAATACCTATTCTGTATACATTTTTTCACCAACTATAAGCACCTTTCTTTCACACAAATTGATTCTAGTTTATAACTAGATATTGCGCCATAAATCTTACAAGTGTCATATTGATATTGTCTATGTTGCGGCGGTGTTATGATCTAATTCACTTCGAACGGTTTTCTAAGTTTCACGTTTCAACCGATGTCAAAATGTTAAACGATACTAATAATATCACGGATGACGAGCTTTGTTTACAAGGAAACTCCCACGTCACACTAAAAATTGTCTTCAGGTTATTCTTAAAATATAAACATGTAGATTCAGATCTCTACTTATCATTTATCAATTTTATTGCTTTTGATCTCACACTACTTAGTAAGCAGCTATAATGGTGTTTACATTAGAGTATCTTTTAAGTTTAACTTTAAGTATCTTATTTAAAAGTATCATTGCTCCTCTACAGCATTACTTTCCAACTGTACCTTGTTGTAATGTTTTGATTAGATCTGCTGTGATTATTAAAATCATGATGGATGTTTGAGTTGATTCTGGAATAACTTGATCTATCACTATGAAAAAAAACCGAAAAATACTCGTTTGTTTCTGAGATTCAAAACCAGAAACCATGATAGACTCCCTTTGATATTGATAAACTTTGAAGTATAAACTCATATGTTTTTACTGTTTAATACATAATAATGTGGGTGTGCGTGTGAGGGGGGATGGGGTAGGGGTAGCAGCGGCGGCACCAGCATCTCAATTCTGGGGGGGCAAACGGGGGGCAAGACAAATTTCTGGGGGGGGGCAAAAAAAATTGAAAAATATAACGCGCGCGTAGCGCGCAAAATTTTTTTGACTAAAAATGTAACGCGCACGTAGCGCGCGAACATTTTTGGACAAAATTTGTTTATTTTGGCTAAAAAACGCCTATTTTTGGCTAAAATAATGATATTTAATAGTGAAAAACGCGCGAAGCGCGCACAATTTTTACATTTTATGTCAAAATGATCAATAAAAACGGCTAATAGAGAGAGATTTTGCGCCTAGAAGCTTCTGATTT
>JXSR01S019113.1:121163-137326 GCA_000969725.1 Ophiothrix spiculata | reverse complement strand
TTTTTAGGCAGATCTTTTTATAAGAAATATTTGATCCTTTTTTCGGATCAAGCATTTTGATCCTTTTCTTGGGATCACTTTGATCCTTAAAGGATTTAAGCTCATATTTGATACCAAAAAAGGATCAAAATTGATCCTTTTTGTCTCATATTTGATCCTTGCTTTCTAAGAGTGTAAACTTGTGTAAATACATCTGCATGATATGATGGTTGCACTTAAAGGATATGAATAAATTATAAGTTTCTTTATTCATTAGCAACAGTCCGATCAACATTTAGAAATATGAAAATGTTGAATCATTTTTATCCAAAATCAGATTTCGAAATAATTTTTAGACCTGAAGTAATTACGTAACAGCTTGTGGTATCAATGGAAAGAAAAGACCCTTCCCTATCCCGTAATTGTATAAGGCAACCTAACTTTGGGCCTGTCAATTTCAAGTTCACATGGGGGTTGAACGAAGGTTAAAATTACATGAAACGAACATGCTTATGATTTTGTTGAATTTGAAAAAAAAACCACGTTTCTGACAAAGTTATCTATCATTGTTAATAACTCAAAAAATAATAATGCTGCGATATTTAAATGTTTGCAAACATCTAGCAAAAGTATGTATCATAAAGTATGCAAAGCCTGATCTCTCCAACTGCTAGAGATTGTGCAAATGATCATTTTCTACACTGATGTAACCATTATTACCTGGTATTAACAAATCGCAATTTGTTAACTGTGATGACTGTGATAAAAGTGAGACGAAATTGGGAACGAGATACGGGTACCTGCGAAATCTTGATGAAAATTGAATTGATTATTATGCCCTCTAACATACTTTTCATTTTATAATATTCTAATTAGCTGATATGTGAACTTTGAGAATTGTTATAAGGTAGTGACTTGAGAAACCTAGAAATAAATTGAATTGAAGTGAATTAAAATATGTGACCGCTCATCTTAAACCATCCGTAAATGCGGTTTCTTGTCATTTTCACATTATAAGATATTTGTAAAGACCCTGTTATCAGAATTAAAATTGCACCGCAAAGCCAAGTTATGGTCCATCAAATGTTTCCAGGGTAGACCTTATATTTTGCGTCTTACGTCCTTAGAACATATATGTATAAAAAACATTTCACATTTCCGATCATTTTCTTGAATTGAAACATTGCAGGTTTTTTTTTAAATTAACCATGAGATTTACGAATCTGTTAAAACCAATTTCCGCCAATTACGACTTTGGCATGTATTTTCACCTGTACCACAAAATGACATGCTGCATTAACGGCCCAACAAACACATACAGATTGATGTTATATATATTTAAAAAAAAGGTGCATTTAAATTGACTTACAAAAGAGTATCATCGCTTTTCCAGCCTGATTATTTCTTATCGTTTGCACATGAGACATTTTAAGCAGAAACCTTTTATGCATTTTCCGTTGTTGAAGCAGTTAAAATTCAAATTAATATACTAGTATTCAATGCGATCAGGTCCGTATAGGAAAAGTACATAACGTGAAAGGATATACAGTAAAGTTTATTGACAGTCTGTCTCTGTAAGAATGCATCATATTCAGGGGGGGTGTAATTCATGGGTCATCAGATCAACTTATATCAAATGTAGTGATACACTATCATACGATAACACTATATCTGAATCCCCAGGTTCTTGCCATTTTCGGTTTGGCCGAAAAAAAATATTGAAATTATTGAAATATATCCGTCGGATATTTTGGATTTAACCCCCTTAATCACAAGAGGGTTAATGCAAATTTAAAAAAAAAATGATATATGGATAAAAATATTTAGTTTTTCCAATAAAACATGCTTTGTTTGACTGTTAGAAATAACAAAAAAATCATCATTTTATTGCATTTTAAACAAAATTGCCAATTTTCAGCTTTTAAAATCATGATGTTCTTCTGTAAAAGTAGGTTTTTAAGGAATATCAATCAAATACGATGGGAAAAATTAATACTTTGTTTTCAAAATGAAAGAAAGAAAAAAAAAAGAAGGCGCTGACAGGATTCGAAACTGGGACCCTTCGGACTAAAAGCGAGTAACTTAGTCATAAGGCTATAGAGAACACGCTTTGACTTACATGACGTCTAGCGTAGACATTTGATGTTTTATTTGACTTCATTGTACCAAGCGTCACATTCTGTTACGCGAGGCGTGTTTTACCCAAAATACCGTATAGAATACTTTTCATTCGCAAGTTTGCATCGTATATTCTATGAGACATCGTCATTTCATTGATACGTATGGAATCTAATTAGATAACGAATACTTTTTTCACGAAAACTGTTATAGAATATTCTTTACAAATAGAGGCCCTGTATGTGACGTATGATACCGTGAATATGGCGGATTACTCAAATCCATTCAATAGAACTGTTACCATTACCAACCACTATTTTTGTCCTATCCATAAAAATGCACTATTATCAGAAGGTTCATTACAATATTTTGTTGAATGGACTGCGTTGCGTCATGTTTACGGGAAAGGTCATCTGTAGAAATCCTTTGTTTGGTACCAATATATATTAACATACAAAACAAAAAAACCCTGCTAACTCTACAAAAATATAACGATAAGTATTCGAGTTATAACCTACATAACATGATAATCGAGATCAAAACCATCAGCGAGAAGACGGTTTTAAACGCTTAAACGAAATAAAGAAAGAATGGAAAAAAAAACGAATTAAGGTAGTTCATGCCCGGGGGGGGGGGGGGTACTCAATTTTGGTTTTGGTAGGGGTGTGCCGCTGGGAAATTTAATGTACCACCCATGTATATACCAAATATATATTTAAGAAAAAGGGACGCTTCCATATACCAAATTCCCAAATTTTGAGTCAAGTTTATACACAAAATGAAATTTTCCACGAAAATTAACGCTAATTTTAGCGAAAATTTTTCTGATTATTGTTTGAAATTTAGAAAAACAGACTCATCAAAATACCACATTTTGCAAAGAAAAAGGACCCATTGAAATACCATACAGCCTGATTTTGCTACCCAAGTTTGCGGCACATCCCTGTAATCACTTTTGTACTAAGTACCACCCCCCGAAGGTTCATGAGAGCTAAGCAATTTATCAAACCTAATTTTGAAGCATAACCCATTTGTTTCTGCATAGTGTCTCGACACCCATTTGTCAGATGACCTATATGTGTCAAGTACTATTCGCTTTCTTGTTTACTTCATTTATGGGTTACGTAATTCAACATTTGATGTCTTTTGACTATAGTTTACTCTACATTTATTTACAAACAGATCATGCATTATAATTGACATTATGTACACATTAAAAATGACAAGATCTAGTAAACAAAAACTAATTAAAAATGGAGAGAAAAGATTTAAACGGCTTTCTTAATAAAGTATATTCTCGTCACGCACTAAAATAATTGCCTATTAATTAACTTCTTTTATAAAAAAAAATAGTTATCTGTCAAAATCAGCTCTCTGCGGTAAGATGTGCCCATCTGAGACGAATATTCGTCTAAGATGTGCCCATCTGAGACGAATATTCGTCTAAGATGTGCCCATCTGAGACGAATATTCGTCTCAGGTTCCCATATTCATATTTCAGTAAAGCAAATACCAAGAGCATGAGCTATGTCTATAGGAACATGAGACCTAATATGCAGAGAACTCTTGGTGTAGGAAACTGTGAATTGTGTAAGAATTGTAATTGAGTTAAGAATTTATTTCAGTCGCGTTACGGTGTGGAGAACGATAATGTGAGGTCGATCTAGATTCATTACCTACACCTGGAATGAATCACCCACACTTCTTGTGTACTTTCATTATTTACTAACTTTCACAGTTTCCTATCACTGCTTGTAATTTTTTAACTTGGACAATATATTCATTCGTTCCAAAGTGATTTGTGTAGTTCAGTTTGATTTGTTTTGTTTTTCTTGAAATTCTATAAGTGCTGAAAGCGATTTATGTAATTCAGTTTGGTGTATTTGCTTTCTTGATTTTCTTCTCAGTGCTATAAAACTGATCATTACGATACTTAAAGAATCGATTTACAACTTAATTTTTGCGCCCCAGCAAAATTTAACAATGTCCTCTTCACACCACCTCACCCCAGTTATACGACACATTCTCAAATATATGAAGTTTGTCCGGGTCCGGGATTCGGGCCAAGATGGTGAAATTATTGACAACAGCGGTGCATACTCAGGGGCATTTTCAAAGCACAAATCACGCCATTTGGTGCATACATTTTTGTCTAATTGATGCTTAAAGTTATCACTTTTTCATCCATATCTGTGCAGTTTATTTCAGAGAATTTCATTTCGTAATCAACAAATGATATGGAGGGGGTGTCTGAGGGGATGTCCCCCTCAGGAGATAGACATATTTTGAAATTTTAATGTGTAAAATCACGCCATTTGGTGCATATAGTTTTGTCTTATTGATGCTTCAAGTTAGCACTTTTTTCATCCATATCTGAGCAGTTTAGTTCAGAGAATTGTATAAAGCAATCGACAAAGAAATTATATGTAGGGGGTTTCTGAGGGTGATGTGCCCCCTCAAGAGATAGAAATGCAAATCACGCTATTTGGTGCATATGGTTTTGTCCAATTGATGCTTCAAGTTAGTACTTTGTTCATCCATATATGTGCAGTTTAGTTCAGAGAATTGCATTTAGCAATCAACAAATGATATGGAGGGGGTGTCTGAGGAGAATGTACCCCTGAGGAGATAGAACATTTTGAAATATCAAAGTGAAAATCACGCCATTTGGTGCAAATATTTTCGTCTAATTCATGTTTCAAGATGGCACTTTTTCTATCCCAATCTGGGGAAAGTACTTGTGAGCCTAGCAAACGACATACAATATGTAGGGGGTGTCTGCCGGCACATCCCCCTCCGGAGAGAGAACATTTTGAAATTTCAAAGCGCAAATATGGCCATTTGGTCAATAGATTTTGTTTAAATGATACTTCACTTTGGCACTTTTTTCTTTATAATATAACATCTAGCAAAAGTATTAACATAAAGTATGCAAAGCTTGATCCCTCCAACTGCTAGAGATTGTGCAAACGATCATTTTTCTACATGTAACCATTATTTGGGACACCTGATATTAACAAATCGCAATTTGTTAACTGTGATGAAAGTGTGACGAAATGGGGAACGAGATACCGATGTAGCAGGAATGTAAGTCCCCCGTTCTTATTGTCCGGGTTGTACAGTAAAGTATAGGCTAACAACTCTCACGCAACATTAGCTTCACGCTTTATTCCGTTATGGTATATGGAAGGCGGACTACCATTTCAGTAGGACTAGATTACTTTCACACCGGTACCTGCGAAATCTCGATATGAATATTGAATTGATTATTATGCCCTCTAACATACTTTTCATTTTATAATATTCTAATTAGCTAATATGTTATTTGTTGTTCGTTATATAACGTGCGTGAACTTTCAGAATTGTTATAAGGTTGTGACTTTAGAAACCTGGAAATAAATTGAATTGAAGTGAATTAAAATATGTGACCGCTCATCTTAAACAATCTGAAAATGCGGTGTCTTGTCATTCTCACTTTATAATATATTTGTAAAGACCATGTTATCAGAATTAAAATTACACCGCAAAGCCAAGGTATGGTCCATCAAATGTTTTCAGGGAGTTTGAAACTCGGTAGACCTTATATTTTGCGTCTTACGTCCTCAGAACATACAATGTATAAAAATAATTCAAATTTTCGATCATTTTCTTGAATTGAAACATTGCAGGTGTTTTGAATTAACCATGAGATTAACGATCCTGTTAAAACTAATTTCCGCCAATTACGACTTTGTGATGTATTTTCACCAGTAGCACATGCTGCATTAACGGCCCAACAAACACATATTACAAACAAATTGATGTTATATATATTTAAAAAAAAAACTGCATTTAGATTGACTTGCAAAAGAGTATCATCGCTTTCCCGGCCTGATTATTTCTCACCGTTTGCACAAGAGACATTTAAAGGAGAAACCTTTTATGCATTTTCCGTTGTTGAAGCAGTTAAAAGTCAAATTAGTATATTCAATGCGATCAGGTCCGTGTAGGAAAAGTACATAACGTGAAAGGATATAAAGTAAAGTATATAAACAGTCTGTCTCTGTAAGAATGTACCATATTCAGGGGTGGGGGGGGGGTGTAATTCGTGGGTCATCAGATCAACTTATATCAAATGTAGTGATACACTATCATACCATAACACCATATCTGAATCCCCAGGTTCTTGCCATTTTCGGTTTGGCCGAAAAAAATATTTTAATTAGGGGTAAACAAATAAAATGCACAAGTTGGATTTCCTTAATTGGCGAAGCCTAAACAAAGTGATTTTTTTTTACTTTTGTCAATTTTTAAATAGCTACCTTTAATAGATCAAAGGCTATGCTATAACAGCTAGAACTTTTTGAATGACCTTCGTAAAAGAATTAAAATGACACCTCAATTAACTTCACTTGATTTCCACAAGTCAAGTTATGGCCCTTTAAAAATTGTCAGGGAGTAAATTGTATAACTGAGATAAACGCGTTCAAAAATCAGTAAGCCATATGTATTCTGTTGATTGTTCTCAAAATATACAGATCTGAAGTAAGAACATGGATTGTAAAGCTCAATTCCTGTAAATTACAACATTGATTTGCATTTTCACCTGTAGCGCAAAATGAAGTTTGCTGCATTTACGGTTCATTTGAGATGGACGGTCACAATTATGTGTAACCCTTTGACCTTTGGCACATCGAATATCAGCCAGTACTTAGATCCTATGAAAATGAACTTTTAATGAGCAATTTAATTTTTAGATCTGGCGATCAATATTTGAAAATTTGGTCGCGATATTTTGTTTTCTTGACGTGACCCGTCGGATATTTTGGATTTAACCCCCTTAATCACAAGGGGGTTAATGCAAAGTTAAAAAAAATGTATTTTGAAAATATTTAGTTTTTCCAATAAAACATGCTTTGTTTGACTGTTAGAAACAACAAAAAATCTTCATTTTATTACATTTTAAACAAAATTGACAATTTTCAACTTTTAAAATCATGAGGTGGCATCTACTTACGCGCAGCTTGTTTTACCAACTTTTATATAACTTTTATACGATGCAAACTTGAGAATAAGCTTATACAAACTGAAAGTTTTGGTATCAGACCGCACATTCATGAAATTTGAAAAATATAACTTTCATGTGAGTTTTAAATCAGTAAAAAACTAGGGAAAATTCAGAACAATTAGACGTATGAAAAGGGCAAGATGTCGGTCATTACATTATCCCGATAATACAGCGAACATCGAAAACAACAAATCACATCTTTCCGAGGTCAATTACCATACCATGCACGTGTAGCACCTTATGAGGTTCAACAGTACGTGTGCATCCACTGTGCATATTATACGGGCTATAGGGAAATGATTTTATCATGTTAATCTAAAGAAATTCTTCTGTAAAAGTAGTTTTTTAAGATTTTAAACGCTTAAAGGAAATAAAGAAAGAATGTACAAAAGAACGAATTTAGATAGTTCATGAAAGCTAAGCCATTTATCAAACCTGATTATGAAGCATAACCCATGTGTATCTGCTTAGTGTCTCGACACCCATTTGTCACATGTGTCAAGTGTTATTCGCTTTCTTGTTTACTTCATTTATGGGTTACGTAATTCAACATTTTGATGTCTTTTGACTATAATTTACTCTACATTTATTTACAAACAGATCATGCATTATAATCGACATTATGTCTTTGTACACATTAAAAATGACAAGATCTAGTAAACAAAAACTAATTAAAAAGGGAGAGAAAAGATTTACACGGCTTTCTTAATAAAGTATATTCTCGTCACGCAACTAAAATAATTGCCTATTAACTACTTTTATAAAAATTAGTAATCTGCCAAAATCAGCTCTCTGCGGTAAGATGTGCCCAACTGAGACGAATATTCGTCTCAGGTGCCCATGTTCATATTTAAGTAAAAGCAAAGACCAATAGCATGAGCTATGGCTATAGGAACATGAGACCTAATATGCTGAGAACTCTTGGTGTAGGAAACTGTGAATTGTGTAAGTATTGTAATTGAGTTAAGAAATTATTTCAGTCGCGTTACGGTGTGGAGAACGATAATGTTAGGTTGATCTAGATTCATTACCTACACCTGAAATGAATCACTCACACTTCGTGTGTACCTTCATTATTTACTAACTGTCACAGTTTACTATCACTGCTTGTAATTATTTAACCTGGTTACAATATATTCATTCGTTCCAAAGCGATTTATGTAATTCTGTTTGGTTTATTTGCTTTCTTGATATTCTGCTATAAAACTGATTATTACGGTATTTAAAGAATCGATTTCCAAAACATTTGATCAAAAATGAGTTTTCAAGAATATTCTAGGGCCAAACAACGCATTATTTTGTCCATCATAAATTGTCCATTATAAATAGCAGGTGAGGAAAACAAACACACACACACACCAACAAAAAAGTTTGATTGAAATTGCTTGTATTGTAATTGAGTAATTACAGTTTCATCTTGAGCTAAAAAGTCGCCTGGAACCCAAGTTTGAGACAAAAAACCAACAAAAAGTTATAGATGGGTAGTCATTGGGCAGGCAAACAATCTTGCCAAGTTTAATAATTGAAATCATCAAATTGTAGATGCAGAACGGTACTGAATAGTTAAGTTGAATTATCTCGGTCATACATGGCCTCGTTTCTTAGTTCCAATTCTGTGGATTAACTATTGGTGTAGGAAACTGTGAATTGTGTAAGAATTGTAATAGAGTTAAGAAATTATTTCAGTCGCGTTACGGTGCGGAGAACGATAATGTTAGGTTGATCTAGATTCATTACCTACACTTGAAATGAATCACTCACACTTCGTGTGTACCTTCATTATTTACTAACTTTCACAGTATTCTATCACTGCTTGTAATTATTTAACCTGGTTACAATATATTCATTCGTTCCAAAGTGATTTGTGTAGTTCAGTTTGATTTGTTTTGTTTTTCTTGATATTCTATAAGTGCTGAAAGCGATTTATGTTATTCTGTTTGGTTTATTTGCTTTCTTGATATTCTGATATAAAACTGATTATTTACGGTATTTAAAGAATCGATTTCCAAATCATTTGATCAAAATGAGTTTTTTTGATTATTCTAGGGCCAAACAACGCATTATTTTGTCCATCATAAATTGTCCATTACAAATAGCAGGTTAGGAAAACAAACACACACACACACACACACACACACACACACACACACACACACAAACAAAAAAGTTTGATTGAATTTGCTTGTTTTGTAATTGAGTAATTGCAGTTTTCATTTTGAGCTAAAAAGTCGCCTGGAACCCAAGTTTGAGACGAGAAACCTACAAAAAGTTATAGATGGGTTGTCATTGGGCAGACAAACAATCTTGTCAAGTTTAATAATTGAAATCATCAAATTGTAGACGCAGAACGGTACTGAATAGTTAAGATGAATTATCTCTGCCATACATGGCCTCGTTTCTGAGTTCCAATTCTGTGGATTTACACACTCTACGGCAGAGATATGCCAACATAGGAATATTCTACAGTTCAGTTTTATTCTTTTTAATAGACAGTTTGCGAAACTAAGGCTAAGGTTACCGTCTACGGTACCCTTACTGTAAAATACTTACCGTTAACCGCTAACTTTAATCAACTGGGTTATATGACACACACGCACATCATCATAGCTTGTTCAAGGGAGTGAGTTGTCGATATGCATAAGTTAACTGCATATCCTGATAGAATTCAATAAATTGTTCCCACTTCATCGAGTGTGTAGCGGGAGTTTTAAAGTCTATTCTTTCAATCAATAGTCAATTGACAACGACGATTCACAAAAGTCATAAACACAGGCTGCCCACTGGCTTGGTTTTGTATCCCATTGGTCATGTCCTTGCTTATCGGTATTCTGTTATCATGTTAAATCATGGCAATTTAATTTCAATAAAAAGAAAGAAGTACTTTTAGAAATGAATAAATAATAAACAAGTCATAAGTCTATAAATGATACAAGATAGTCAGCAGTAACCATTAGCCAGAGGAATGATAATTATTAATTAAATTAATAATTGATTAATTAAAGTATTTAGTTATTAATTTATTCGGTTTATTTATTTATGAGTTGCTTTGTTTCATTGTTTGGTGTGGGTTTTTTTGTTAGTTACTGAGTAACTTAGTTAGTTAGTTAGTTAGTTTGATTGTTTAATTGTTTGTTTGTGTGTTAGTTATTACTTAATTTGTATGTGTGTTTGTTTAAATAAGTCTATTCTGCCAGAATTCAAAGCAATGTCACCTTACTGATCCATTTAGCGTTCGATAATTTAGCGTGAAATCTAGTCATCTCTACGTTATTTCTTCATCCATTTGATCAATGCACACTATTTTTAAGAAAAGGTCAACTCTGATGCAATCGCAACTGCCATAACACACGCTAATCAAAACACACATAAATCAATGGGAACCACTCAAGCAGTGAACGTCCCAAATTAAGCTCACAATTCTGGGATTGTACAATGTAACACGATTGTTTTATATAGCTTTAATTTAAAATAGGTTACACTTTTTTACCATATCTTGATGTCTCTGGCATAATGTGTATGGATAAAACGACATGAGACACATATAATAGTGGTGTTTAATGTTGCCGTTGAAAATAGCGATAGCGGAGGTGCAACGCAACCTCTCAAATATGTCGTGATAACAACTGATGGCATTTGTAAAGAAATTGATTCGTAGCGTTTAAATCCCCCTAAGATGTGTTCCCGCTACATAAAAATTCAAAAGCAGCCTGCCCCTTTTAAATCCTTTGGGTAGGCCGTCAAAGTTGGAAATCCCGGAAATGTTTAAGCCGCCATTTTGAAAAATTTATTAATGCTATAAGAGTCAAACTTCGTCATTTCCCTTCTTTATAAGCAAAAAAGTCCGACAAAGATCTGATATTTAAAACTTCTATAGCAACATGTTGATTTTGGTGGTCATTTTTGCCAAATTCCAATTTTGCCTGATTTTCCGATCCGAAAGTTATTTATGACGTCATTATTACCTAGAGGGTTATTCATATCTATTAATAACAAAACCAAGTTCATAGGGGGTTTTATTCTAAATTGTTAGGTTTTTTTTCGGAGTTTGTGTTACAAAAATAGCTTAGGAGGACAAGAGTTAAGACAAATAAAGAATTTGTGAATATTTGTCCACTTTAAGATTCACCATGTGCTTACAACCAACGCATGGTTTGTCCTAGCTGTGAAGTAGAAGTAGCAATTTGCAATCTGTGTTACGCTTCAAACCAAGGAAACAAGTCAAAAGGAGAGATGCAGGCACTTAAATACACACATCTGTATCAATTATTCTCCAGACGATACTTCCACGCCGTTTTGTAACCAAATAATAACGATATTTTACTCTATTTTTGCCATGGAATGATGTAACTTAGGCTTGTGTGCTAGTTTTCATTAATTTGAATATATATATATATATATATGCCAGGTGTTACTTTAAGGTATTTACATATATCATAGTTTTTTTGGTTATATCACGCACAACAACCACACGTCACACACTATCAAATGTTTTCAAAATGGTGTTCTTTTTTTATCATGAAGTGACATGCTTACCCTTTACATCTTGTCACCCTAAATTATCAAACGGTGTTGAGTTGTAGATCTAAATACCACCCTGCAATTTGCATTTTAGATTCATTTATAAATTTTGGGTGTCATAAGTAAAGGAACGTTAATTATCAAACGTCGGTGAGCTGTAGTTTTATACCACACTCTTTTAAATTCATCCAAAATTTGTTTATAATACAGCCCAGGTTATTTTTTGTAACACGTACAGGGATGCAACTTCTCCTACTTTAGTATGAATTCCTACTTTTTGGTCATTTTGGAATATTTTTCCTTTTTTTTTAAATCAAACTTTAAAAAAATCCAGCTTTCTTTTTTAAGTGATAAAAAGTTGCATAAAATGGTTCAAATGGTCAAAATGCGTACGGTGCATGACAATAGGAGATTTTAGCAACTGAAATATCCAAAATCTTCTCTTAAAGGGAAGCTTTTCTCCCTCCGCTCGAAATTTGTATCCGATCGAGACAAATTTCAATTTTTCTCCGTACCCAAGTGGCCTCCCTGCACGTAAACTTAATAGGAGGAGGTTGTTGCAAACCCTTATGTGTTTAAAACAAAACCTCCAATGAACTTTGTTTTGCTATCAATTGATAGGTATGGTCATCTTTTATCTAACGATACAAATATCATAAAAATCGACCAAGGCGTTACGTAATTATGACTTCATACAGTCGATCGGGATTTTTGCAAACATTGCCACCTTATTCAAAATTTTGCTTTAAAACTTCTAAAAAAAACAAATTTTCATCGTTTTTTATTCTAATAAACAATACAAATGATAAATCTAAGTTTCACAGCATTCATATATATTTCAAATATAGCCACTTAAAATTTGTCGGGCCTCAACGACCCCCTCCTTCACCCCAACTTTGACGACCTACCATAAACTACAGACATGTTTCGTCTATTGCTGAATGCGTTTTCCTGGAGTACCTTGCTGTGATCGAGGAAGTGCTAACTTGAATTATCAAGTAGCAAAAATCTACGCACCAAATCGAGTATTTGTGTTTTGAAATGCCAAAATACTAGTATTCTATTTCTTCAGGGGGAACATCCACCTCAGACACCCTACACATTATCTATTGTTGTCTATTTGCTTAGTGTTTTCCTGGAGTACCTTGCCCAGATTGTGATGAAAAAAAGGCTAACTTGAAGTATCAAGTAGCAAAATCTGTGCATCAAATCGAGTAATTTGTGTTTTGAAATGCTAACATTTTCTAATCCTGAAGGGGCACATACCCCTCAGACACCCATTATTTGATTACCTTGCTCAGATTAGGATGGAAATAGTGCTAACTTGAAGCATCATGTATTTAGGCAACAAATTCAGTAATTTGTGTTTTGAAATGCCAAAATTTTCTAGCTCCGGAGGGGGTACATTCCCTTCAGACACCCCTACATAGATTTTGTCAAAAATGGTACCAATTACTCCTTTATTTGTTGGCAAAAAATCAAAACTTTGGTTTAATGTCAAAAAATACCTCTGACCCCTCCCACTCCTTTACAAAGGTCTTAGGTCCCCTAAACCCCACGCCATGGAGAGATCCGCTAGCAAAAGGATGAGTCAACAAAAGTTGAGCCCCCTCTTGACCAAACCTGGATCCGCATTATAAACTCTATGTGCATCAGGTAAAAATTGAGAAACAAAATTTGTCACGCGGGGATCATTCACGTAATTTTCTTGTTTTAAATGTGCTTGTTACGTTTATCCTTTATGTTTTGAATACGAAATGGTATTTGATATGTAGCTTTTGACACAATGATGTCGCCTATAGGTAACTTATCAAATTTACAAAATGATTAGAAAAAATATACAGTGACTCAAAATATATCCCTCAATTAACGTTTGTCTGGAAATGGAATTGCAATACAACACTCATCTTGATCATTTTGTTAAGCCTTTCGTCAAAGAAACCCAAATTAGTACTTTGTACCAAGTAAGGCAAAGGAAACTTCTGTAGCCCTTTTTCTACTGGGCATCAAGATGTTTTTTACATTCATTTTTTTAATGCAGGAGAAAGATGGAGAAAAACCAAATGCACATAAAGCACCTGTGTAATCAAATACAGGGTCCGTGTAACTGAGTGACCTAGCTACTTTTGTGTAGAACGTACTTTCACATGTGCGATTAATACATAATTGATTGCGACTTATTCCGTGTAGTTCAATTAGTAGTAGACTCCTGGTTATGGGAGACACTCAGTGTCATTAGTACTCATTACACCGGACCGGGAATCGAGCCCAGGACCTCATTGGTGCAAAGCAAGGAAACTACAGCTGCGCTAACCTGCTCCCTCGAGGTTCAATTGTAATCATTTTTATCGTTACTATGGCTCACATAAAAAAAAACATTTTTTATAAGATCAGAATACATTTCTTTATTCAGAATATAAGAGAAAACATTAGTAATCAGCATTAAGTCAAGCGAATTTGAGAAACGGACGATTAAAAATACAAATGACATTATTGTATGTTCGTTTTTACTATTTGTCTATGCCATTATCTTCCACCAGGTATATGGCTAATTTCTTTCAAGATTCTTCAACAAATACACGTATTTGAACTTCAGTAACAAATCTCTCTTTCTTACTCTATATCTACGTGAGTTTCCAATTACTACAGTCGTCCGGTCGTTTTATTTACCTTCATAATAGGCGATGTTTAATGTAAAAAGGCATGTACAAGTCGTATCCTTTTTGTTTTTACTTCTTGTATCTTAATTAAACGAAAGAAAAAATATTTGAGCAATCACAGTCAAATTTGATCTAGAACAAGACGCGTGGGATGTGTGTTTTAATATATTTTATCATTTTATTAACACCCTTAACAAACAAAGCTATGTTTGATATGAATAGCAATTTACTGATCCAACATAGTGAACGAGGGCATTAGGTTTAATGTGTTTATAAAGATATTAACGTTAATGACGTTTTATATACGCCTTTGTGGGTCATTATGAGCGTTTTCCAGTTCATTGAGCGAGAGTTTCAAATTAGCTAAGATACAATTAATGTCGTTTATAATGTTGAAATTCAAATTTAATATTTTCTGCTGTATTTATATCAGTGTCGAAAAAATAAAAAAAGAGATGATTACCAAATGAAAATTTTTGAACTGTGATGAAAAGGTGACGAAATGTTGAAAAAGATAATTAATTTTGAGTTAATTTGGCAGCTGTGTGTGATATAAAAAGGGATACATTACGGAGGTAGCTCATGCATGGAACTATAGTAATTATCACATGCAGTTACATATTATTAGATCTTGCGAAATACTGTACGTCCATCTGTCAGTACGCGTACTAATTTCAATAAGAGGATATTACATTATTTTGTTAGAACTTTCTTTTCAAAATTGACTATAATAGCGTGTTAAATGGTAAATATCATAAACAGTCTACACTCAAAAAAATAATTTGTCAAATTTACTTAAAAGAGTCAAGGTAAGTGGCTTGCCTCAACTTTTAGAGTCAGTAAAGTGTATTTAAGGGCACAGTTAACCCCTCATCATCTGAAATATTTTATGCTTTGTAACTCAGCAACCGATAACTAAATCTATATAAAAGTTTGCATTTCTGGATGTGGATTTTCATGTAAGTCAAAAATCAAAAATTTGCCACAGAACCATCCTTATTAACTCAATAGCAGAACTTACATTATACAGTAAATGTTCTAATTGTGTCTCATTATAACATTATATAAAATCTATCAAATGAATACATTAGCCCTACTTGTGTATATTAAATCATAATGACTTATTTGGCAGGTATAAACAATATTTACACTTCAAAAACATGTTATATGTACATAATCTTCAATGTAAGGATGTTTAGAGAAAAAGAAAACCTTAAATGTTAAAAGAAAGGGAAAAATTCAAAGGAACAAAAAAAAATAGTTATGTAGTCTAAGACATTTATCAAACCTGATTATGAAGCATTTGTATCTGATTAGTGTCTCGTTGCCAATTTGTGAAGTACCCTATTTAGTCAATTGTTATTCGCTTTATTGTTTACTTCATTAGCATGTTAGCCAGGTTTTGCAATTTCAGCTACTTTATCATGTCATTTAACTGTTTTTCAGAAGTTCACAGAACATGCATGATATGCCTAATTACTGTAAACGCTAATATTCAGTAATTTTCGCGCTCAGCCAATTTTGGACCATTTCGCGCGTTTTTATTTTCGCGCATATTATTATGTCCCAGTATAGAATTCCATTTGCAACAAATCCACATAAATTTTCGCGGTACATTTCCTTTCGCGCTAATCTCATTTTGCGCGAAAAGCGCGAAAATAAATGTAGCACGAAAAATACCACTTATACAGTAATATCATGTCTTTGTACATATTAAAGGGGCATTGGACATTTTCAGCATCATCCCAATCTTTTCCTCAAATATTTAAAGATTCTTGCATCATTTGAAGTATTAGTGGTAATAATGACAGCATGCAAAGTTTAATAGACCACTTTCGTAT
>JXSR01S019113.1:83469-100863 GCA_000969725.1 Ophiothrix spiculata | reverse complement strand
AGTACCAAGTTGGGTTTCCTTGGCGAAAGCCTAAACAAGGTGATTTCCCCCCCCCACCCCATTTTGTGTGTGTAAAGCGTCACATATTCATCTTAATATAGGTATTATCCCGTAGGGTATCCAAAGCTGCCAGGGGCACGTTAATTAAAAAGTGACGGTATGTGCGGACCTCAGTGGCAAATCAAGGGGCATAAGGTGTAGCATTTTGGTCAAAAAAGGGGGTCATTCACTGTGAGAATCATAAAAATACAGGTCTTGGAGTGTAATAATAAATGATCGGCCTTTACAATTTCCATTGAAATCCATGGCTCAAAGTAAAAATCTATGTACCGAAATAAGGGTATCTGTTTTTCCGTCAGTGATTAGGCCTCTACGAATTGTGAAGAAGGCAAAAATTACTGACATAAGGCCTAGGACAGAAAAAATAGGGGGTCATTTAGTGTAATACTTGGAAAAGGTAGAACATTATTTGTGGAGGGTGTGAACAAACGGGGTCATTGAATTTGAGCTTAGCGATGAAAAGGGTCTATTGATCTGCAGTTGCTATCGACCGACATATGAGAGTGCCCCAGGGGAAGCGGCTTACGGATATGCGTGAATTTGAATTTGCACTCCTTTAATAGTAGATTGCGCGAATAAGAACGGCGAGGATGTTTTCTTTTCGTGTTGATGATGTTACTTTCCTGATTTACAATACGATTTCAAGAACAGTATATCATCATAACAATGTCGTAAACGGGTATTATTTGTCTGTCCCCAGCAACTACTTATATTTAACGATAAATTGTCCAAATCAGAACATAAACGATTGAAAAATGACAAAAATATCTATAAAAACTATGATAACACTGGTCAACACAATTTTTGTTGCAAAGAGTTTGAGAGCTGTTTTAGGGTAATTTGGGGTCACTGATTTTAAAAATGGCATTAGTTTTTGCATATCAGGTCAAATTTAATTTTTATGGGTATAGCCCTATATTAAATAGTATGTATATGCAATGTACATGCATGACAATGCGTGACAACAAAAGTATACTTGTATGATACCGCATTTCTTTTTGAGGGGTCCAGAAACGCAATTAAATCACTTAAATCTAAATCAAAGCCAAAAGGTTAAATGCAGAAATACTGACATAGTCATATTAACATAGCAATACCAGAGTAAAACGTCTCAGGTGGGCAATACGATTTGTCTTAGCATGTTCATCTGTTCATGGAACAAATTTCCTTTTCCTGGATTTCCTAGAGTGTTGCCTATCTGGATAGGTTCGTTGGGTGCTCCAACAGTAATCTGCCATCATATGTGTGTCCCATCGTCCCTGATACCTCCCTTCCATAACCTTTAAATCCTGGTGAAATCGTTCACCATGCTCGTCAGTCACGTCACATAGGTTTGAAGGAAATCTTGAAATCTTTTTCAGTTGCAAAGTACTTGAGAAGTTCATTTTCCTTCTTATGATAAAATGCAACATTTGTGCCATCTTGCAGCAAGTTTTTGTCATTAAGTCTAGAAGCTAGAAGTTCAGATAGCTCCTTTGATAGGCTCAAATCGCACACCAAATCATTCAATTCAGACTGATTGAAACAATTAGGCTCTGTGCTTGGAACTTCTACATAATCATGGTCATGGTCACTATCAGGTTCAGGCATCTCTCCCATAATATCATCTTCATCTTCTAATGATGGCAGTTGCTCAAACACTGGTATAGGTACTTCATCAGAGTGGGGCACAGGACGAATTGCCGAATCAAGATTTGGGTAGCTTATTTTGTGTCGAGTTTTTATAGTAAACCCTGCAGTCTTTACGATACAAATGTAGCAGTCACTATCTTGGTCCTTTGGCTCTCTCCATATCATTGGAATGCCAAAATTGAGTCTATCTCTACTTCCCCTTGTCCACATGCGTAATGATTCCATGTCCTGCAAACTTGATGCGGAGCCTATGCTTTGTCTTGATCACCAAGTTTGATTTTAAAGTAGGCTAAATATTCTCTTTTTTCGAAATCGCCAATGTTTCTTCTTTGACTTGGTACGGTAAAACTTCCACAAATATAACAGAACGAATCAGGACAGTTCAGACATTTCCTTCGTGATGACGCCATTGTTCATATACCTTCACTTTCACTGAACCATTTAAAGAATCAAGAGAAACATGGCTGTATATGGTAACTAAATATGTGCAACTTACACATGAAGTTACGGTATTGGCATCCCACACTTCCATATTTTAAATAACAAAATGCAACTTTTAGTAGTACCTTAAGCCTTCTCCTTCCAATTCTAATAAATGTGGAATATTTTATAACATAATACTCACTCAGTGATATTATCGAAGTATTACATAACATGTTTTATAATGGTGTTCCATATAATTTCACCATTTTTCATAGAAAAAAAACTTGACCTGATAGGGAAAAACTGATTGCATTTTTGAAATCAGTGACCCCAAATTAGTTAAAAACAACTCTTAAATCTTTTGCAACAGAAAAAAAGTTTTATTTTGTTGACCAGTGTAATCAATGTAAATCAACTTTTAATAATGAGAAGTGATTAATGCCTATATGGATAATGACAAATTGATTCTTTATGTCACCATACATATTTAATTTCATCACCTTGTTTAGGCTTTCGCAAAGGAAAGGAGCACCCGGAGAAAAACTTTCGGAAGCGATCATGGACTGAAAAAATAATCATACTCGTAGATTTTTTTTCGGACTGGCGCAGTGTTTTCAGATTCGGATTACCGCAGAATCAGGCCTTTAAAATGATGTGGGATGGGTGTGGGGTGGGAGGGGGTGCGTCGCACCCCCTCTGAAAAAAATGACAATGCATAAAAAAAAAGGCCCATAAAAAGAACCTAAAAAACCACCAAAATACCTCTTTAAAGGTCGAGGGTTTATTTAAATAAATACTCTACAAAACGCTTTTGAAAATATTTTTTTTTTTTGCTTGTCACTTTTTGGAAACGACTAAAATTAGTTTAGGGTCGACCAAAATGAAAATGTTTCCTCCAAAAGGTCCACTATTTGAAACTCCGCACCCCAACAAAATTCCTGGTTACGGGGGTGGTCACCCTGGAAAAAATTGAGTACAATTCTAGTACACATTCCTGAGGTGCACATTTGGGACACAAATTCGAGACTAATTTAAGTACAATTCGAGTATAAATTTGTGTACTCGAATTGTACTTAAATTGTACTCGAATCTGTGTTCCAAATTTGCAACTCAGAAATGTGTACTAGAATTGTACTCGATTTTTTCCAGGGCATAATACTTCTACAAACCACCGCTCTAGTCCAAATCTGCAAACCACCACTGTAGTCAGAATCTGCAAACCACCGCGCTAGTCCGAATTTGCAAACCAAAAAAAAAATGTTGGACTAGCGCAGTGGTTTTCAGATTCATGCTAGCGCAGTGGTTATCAAATTCGGATTAGCGCAGTGGTTTTCAGATTCGGACTAGCGCAGTGATTTTCAGATTTGGAACTAGCGTGTATTTAATTTTCGGACTACCGCAGTGTCGGACTAGCGCATTGTCGGACTAGGGCATTGTCGGAGTAGCAAAATGTACCTTTTTGGACACCGTTTCTTCATTAGACAGAAGTGGTTTTGTGTAACACAATCTTTACATTAAGATCACCCACACTTGTAAACATGGCATATTCATGTAATGATGTTCCTTTTCTTTGTAATTTTAGAACCTATCATCAAAATAATCAAATTGTTTCGAATCTATTTCAACTGATATACAGAAGGGATACCAATCTGCCAAATATCGGCTATTGGCTGACAGCGGATAACTCAGAAACCACAAATCTTAAGGAATCAACAAACATGCTCGTTACCGCCAGGTGCACTTACAATCCCGTTAGAAAGTATTTCCACATAATTAAAAACGTTCAGAAACCAGTTTTTTTAAATAAACGACCTAAAATCATCAAAGTTTCATACTAGTATAGGTAAGTTATCTATTCAAGATGAATAAATAGATGTTTGTTTAAAAATGTAATCTTCCATTGCCATAGAAATGGCTTTTTTCATGGGTTATTTTACAAATACACCACAAGTACAAATCTTATTAATATGTAACCTATCAATTTTCCATAACCTCACTGTTACCTTGTAAACGGAGAGAATATTTTCAGGTTGTAAGTTTAAAACAAATGCGCAGAAATGTATATAAACTCAATTTTGTATGTACAGACGAAAGTAGTAATGTGCATAACACACCAACATAGCATATTTTTTAAATCCAAGTAATGCAATAATTATACAATATACATGTAGACCCTGTAAAAATGAAGAAAATCAGACAAAAGCCTTTTGAGATATGGCTGAAGCTTGTGTGCGGAAATACTTTTAAGCGGAAGCGTATTGCTATCAAAAATCAATAGGGTCTTTTTTTATCAAAATAAAGCAATATGCAATTCTATTCTGTTTATTCCTGTCAGAATGTTACAAAAACAACTATCTATAAAGATTGACAGACATTTTCAAAGATAGATATCATTTGCGTGTACTTTGAAATTCACCACTCGCCTGGTTTGTCTCAGCTGTCAAGTAGTAATAGCAATTTGCAACCTGTGCTACGTTTCAAACCCAGGAAGCAAGTAGAAAGGAGAGATCTTGACATTTATTTACACACACATCTGTCTTGATTATACTCCAGACGATACTTTCGCGGTGTTTTGTAACCAACTTTCTACTCTTACTCTATTTTTGTTACATAAATGGCACGACCTAGTCCTGTGTGCTAGTTTGCAAGATTTAGTTTCAATATATAAACAGTTGTTTTTGGAACTGAACTGTTTAAAGACATCAATTGTTTTTATGATATTACATACCCCAAATGAGTCAAATGCATACCGAATAAAACTTCACATTGGTAGAATTTTCCGTTTTGTCTTACTTGTTTCCTTAAATTCAAAGAATAAGGTAAAGATATAACAACAAGTATTCAACATTAGATTTTGTGATTTTTCATTGCGATTTAATATTCTTTCATTGTGGTTGCGTTTAACTATTCTCCCACCCTCAAGATTAAGACTAACTTAAAATAGTTTGAAAGGGGAGGAATCGGATTCTAAATTCTATATTGTTTTTCTAAGCTTGAAAATATGTTATAGATTAGAGAAAAGGTATATATAAAGAATCTTTTTTATAGCAAGAGTGCTTTTAAGCAAAAATTCATCTAGCCAAACTAGTTATCAATAGTAATCTAATCCGATTGTTGAAGGTACAGTTTTTAATTGTCTGGCTTTAACTACAGAAAATTTCCAAATATTTTAAAACTTACGCTTTTTGGACAACGGTTTTTCAACTTTTTGCGACCAAAACGTTAAAGACTTTTGTTAACCCGAAACTCTTTGAAATAAAAAAAGTTTTTGCTCTCTTTATCAGCCTGAATTTGCATAAATCTGCTATTGTTAATAGAATTTGCATAATAGTAAACTTTAAAAAAAAATCAAATTAAAATAGAAATATCGTATTTTTTTATCATGTGTTCTTATATGTGAAGAAAAAAGTCTAAATTTTGCTCTAAACGTATTGGCATAAATATATATTTTACACTGAAATTATAATTTTAGAGAAAATCACCGGCCTAGTTTGAAGGTTCATCACGTGAAATAATTTACCAATAATATTGCATGAAATGTTACACATATTTCGGAAAATGTAGTTGCATTATATTTATACTATGCAACATGTTTTATTTTCCAGATCTATATTTTCGATTTTATAGGGCTTTTAAAAATATTTTTCTGATTCATTAATATTCATGTTAAACATCAACAGCAAGGCCGAATGAAAATTTCACTGATTAATATCGTATAGGGGAAAGGGAAATTTCGCGACCTTATATCTGATTGGTCAAACGTTTTCGAAGAAGTAAACTTTTCACGCCATTTTGGACCTGTAAAAATATTGCTACATGTAGTGGATTTCATTTGCAAAGTTTAATGTATAATCTAAAAACTTTATATCTTATATTTGCTAACCTTTGTACCATTCTGGTAAAAAGGCAAAACTTGCTGTTAACATGACAACAACCAGTTTCATTCGAGATAAAGGACTCCAGCCTTCATATTTTACTCTACATAAACAAAAGCCAGTCTTATGTTGCTTATGATGGAGGTGGGTCCGTCTATAGGACCGAAAAATCGTTTTTTGTGTTTCGTTTTAAGTCAAAATCAAGAAAAACACACATAACAGTCGTATTCCTTGTGACTGATGCAAGTGTAAAAATCAAACAAACCAATTCAATGAAAACGGGCTTTTATGTAAACTTTTTTTTTCTGGATGAATTTGTAAACAAGAAAAAAGAAAAAATAGTCACAGAGAGAAGTGGTTTTGGTAACATAGTCGCAACCCTGCCACAGCGTGCCATATTATCATATCGAGACTCACCACGCGGGGCAGTGGGCAGTGAATGCAAAACGAAAAAAAGATAACACGGTAATAGTTGCAAGTACGTCCTTTTTCCGTGTATCTATTTGCCGTTTTTTAAAGTAGTACTAAAATAAACGATTACATTCAACATGAATATTTTTTCTTGTGACAAATTGTATCAAGGATAGCAAATATTTAGATTGATGTCATTTTTCATAAATTTATTTTGCCTTTTTTCATGAATACACAAGGAAAATGAAAACACGACAATTGTTAGCATTTTTCTATTTCTTGTTCGACAATGTGCCAGGGAAAACACATTTTTAAATTTAGCTTATTTTGTTTGTTTTGTTTCATATATGTCATTTTGATGTTGAGTTTTATGGAAAATAAAGATTACAAGGAAAACAAATGCTAAGAAGAGCCTACTTTTTCGTGATTTTGTTTCATTGATTTTCTAATTTACATTGAACAGAAAGAATATGATTATTTTTGGATTTTGGCTTGAAAATGAAACACGAAAAACAATTTTTCGGTTATATACACGAACTGAGGTGCAGACAATGGGTTTTTTTTCACACGGAGTACATTCAAGTTTAATTTTTTGAGTTCAGTGTGTTTGTAACATTTTTTATTCATGCTTTGAATACGTAACGTTATTACACATGTCTCCTTTTGTCAAATGAGTGATGTTGCCCGATGGTAACTTAACGATTTCTTCAATACGTAAATATAATTGGTAACTGTAATAGCATATTATTGTTTCAAGGTGCAACTTCAATTAACTTTATGTCTGTAATTGACGCTCTTGGTAAGATTGTAATCAATCTATTGTTGCCGTGATTCTACGCAATATCATATTCATTTTTTGATCACAATATATTTCTTCAGAATATTTCATATAACATAAGTAGTCGTATTTAGTTACCAAAAATGAAAGAAGCATAACTTCAAATGCCAATAACAATTTCATGTTCGAATTTTTTCTTTGCACACCATACTCTTCACCATTGCTGATGACTTCCAAGATTCTTTTAAAAATGTATACATGTATTTCATTTTTTATTTCTATAAATATTTCCGTGAATTGCAAAATTATTAGTATCTTTTGGTCGTTTTAATTACCTCTTTACATGTCACTGTTTTATGTAACATGGCATGTATATCATATTCATGTCGTTTGTGTTTATGTTCTCTAGAAAACAAAAACAAAATACTACTTGGACATTCACGGTTAAATTTGTTGGAAAGCAAGAAAAGTGTGATGTATATTTCATTATATTTTATCATTATGATAACGCATATAAGCAGCATATTATATACAGTAGTCAATAGGGACATTACGTTAAATATGTTAATACAGATATTAACGTTACTGTCTTTCATACCACCTTAGTGAGATTATTAATAGCATTTTCCAGTTGATTAAGCGACAGTTTTAACACTATAAAAGGTACAGTTAAGATACAATTACTGGTTTCTATTATGCTAAGATCAACAGCTTTCATGTTTTGTTGTTATTCATATCACTGTTGATTAAAATGAAAAAGAGGTTATTTACCAGGTGTCCCATAAATGGTTAAATGAAGAAAAATGATCGTTTGTAAAAACTATAGTAGTTGGTAAAACGACATTTTGTACAAATAATATTACAGCCCTCCCCTCTATACGATACTCTTAAACTTTTGATATATCAGCTTTATTACTTTTTGAGTTATCAAAGATAGATACCTATGTCAGATACGCAACTAAATAATAAGCATACATATTTTGTGATAATTTAATGTACAATCTCTTTTCTAAGAGGTCGTGTAGAATCATACTTTATATTGAACCACATTTTTTACACTTTTCAATGAATAATAATTGAATTCTCTTTTAGTGTATCTATCATGCAAATTAAGAATGCCTGCATTCCATGCATTCCAGAATGAGTTGTTTATGTTGAACTTGTCAATCATGTTGTGGCGCGAAAGTTGAAAAATAAGAAATAAGCATATTCAAATTTTCACGGGTAGCATTAGTTCTTTAACTTTTTAAACTGTAAACTTGTGTAAATACATCTGCATGATATGATGCTTACACTTAAAGGATGTTAATAATTTATAATTTCGTTTATTTATTAGCAAAAGTCTGATTAAAATTTAGAAATATAAAATTGTTGAATCGGTGTCCTTTTTTTTGTCCAAAATCAGACTTCGACATAATTTTTAGACCTGAAGTAATTACGTAACAGCTTGTCGGATTTTCATGATTTTTGGTATCAATTACAAGAAAAGACCCTACCCTATCCTATAATTGTATAAGACAACCTAACTTTGGGCCTGTCAATTTCAAGTTCACATTGGGTTAAACGAAGGTTAAAATTACATGAAACGAACATACTTATGATTTTGTTGAATTTGAAAAAAAAAACGTTTATGACATAGGTATCTATCATTGTTAAAATAATAATGCTGCGATATGTAAATGTTTGCAAACATCTAGCCAAAGTATGTATCATAAAGTATGCAAGGCTTGAACTCTCAAACTGCTAGAGGTTGTGCAAACGATCATGTTTCTATATGTAACCTTTATTTGGGACACCCGGTATTAACACATCGCAATTTGTTAACTGTGATGAAAATGTGACGAAACAGGGAACGAGATACCGGTACCTGCGAAATCTTAATATGAATAATGGATTGATTATTATGCCCTCTAAAATACCTTTTATTTTATATCATTCTTATTAGCTGATATGTAATTATTTGTGGTTCGTTATTAAATATACTTGAACTTTGAGAATTGTTATAAGGTTATGACTTGAGAAGTCTGGAAATAAATTGAATGGAAGTGAATTAAAATATGTGACCGCTCATCTTAAACCATCTGTAAATATGTTTTTTTTGTCATTTTCACATTATAAGATATTTGTGAAGACCATGTTATCAGAATTAAAATTGCATCGCAAAGCCAAGTTATGGTCCATCAAATGTTTTCAGGGAGTTTAAAACGCGGTAGACCTTATATTTTGAGTCTTACGTCCTCAGAACATATATGTATAAAAATCCGATCATTTTCTTGGATTGAAACATTGCAGGTGTTTTGAATTAACTATGAGATTTACGAATCTGTTAAAACCAATTTCCGCCAATTACGACTTTGGCATGTATTTTCACCTGTAGCATAAAATGACATGCTGCATTAACGGCCCAACAAACACATAATACAAACAAATTGATGTTATATATATTAAAAAAAAAGAAAGAAAGTGCATTTAAATTGACTTACAAAAGGTTATCATCGCCTTCCCAGCCTGATTATTTCTCACCGTTTGCACATGAGACATTTTAAGGAGAAACTTTTTATGCATTTTCCGTTGTTGAAGCAGTTAAAAGTCAAATTAATATATTCAATGCGACCAGGTCCGTATAGGAAAAGTAAATAACGTGAAAGGATATACAGTAAAGTATATTAACAGTCTGTCTCTGTAAGAATGTACCATATTCAGGGGGGTTGTAATTCATGGGTCATCAGATCAACTTATATCAAATGTAGTGATACACTATCATACCATAACACTACACACAAAATATTTACTGAGTCAATTGACTCGTTTGGCCTTATTTTACGTGAGTCATGTACAAATTGACTCAGTTATGACACTACGTGAATCATAATTGACTCACATATACTCCAATAGTGAGTCAAATTTCAGGTGACTCAGTATGATGATACCATATTGACTCACTTGTTGGAGAATTTGAGTCAATAACGACTTTTGACTCATTTACATAAATTATTGAGTCAAATACGAAATTTGAAAACGAGGCTGTGGTCGACCATTTTCTTGAACTTGCATGGTCGGTGACATAAGGGTTTGAAAGTGGTTGATGACAAAAAATTGTCATTTCTGTGAGCACTTTTTAGCATTTAACACCATCAGAAGTAATATGTGAAACTTCTGGAGCTGACATCGAGCTATAAGTATAAATTACTACATTACATGACGTTTAGCGTAGAAATTTGATTTTTTATTTTACTTCATTGTACCAAGCGCCACATTCTGTTACGCGAGGCGTATTTTACCCAAAATATCGTATAGAATACTTTTCATTCGCAACTTTGCATCGTATATTCTACTAGACATCGTCATTTCATTGATACGTATGGAATCTAATTAGATAACGAATACTTTTTACACGAAAACTGTTATAGAATATTCTTTACAAATAGAGGCCCTGTATGTGACGTATGATACCGTGAATATGGCGGATTACTCAAATCCATTCAATAGAACTGTTACCATTACCAACCACTTCCTATTTTTGTCCTATCCATAAAAATGCACTATTATCAGAAGGTTTATTACAATTTTTTGTTGAATGGACTGCGTGGCGTCATGTTTACGGGAAAGGTCATCAGTATAAATCCTTTGATTGGTACCAATATATATTAACATGCAAAAAAAACCCTGCTAACTCTACAAAAAATATAACGATAAGTTTTCGAGTTGTAACCTACATAATATGATACTCGAGATCAAAACCATCAGCGAGAAGACGATTTTAAACGCTAAAGGAAATAAAGAAAGAATGGACAAAAGAACGAATTTATGTAGTTCATGAGAGCTAAGCCATTTATCAAACCTGATTATGAAGCACAACCCATTTGTATCTGCTTAGTGTCTCGACACCCATTTGTTTCTGCTTAGTGTCTCGACACCCATTTGTTACATGACCTATATGTGTCAAGTACTATTCGCTTTCTTGTATACTTCATTTATGGGTTACGTAATTCACCATTTTGATGTCTTTTGACTATAGTTTACTCTACATTTATTTACAATGCATTATAATCGACATTATGTCTTTGTACACATTAAACATGACAAGATCTAGTAAACAAAAACTAATAAAAAATGGAGAGAAAAGATTTAAACGGCTTTCTTAATAAAGTATATTCTCGTCACGCCACTAAAATAATTGCCTATTAATTAACTACTTTTATAAAAAAATAGTAATCTGTCAAAATCAGCTCTCTGCGGTAAGATGTGCCCATCTGAGACGAATATTCATATTTAAGTAAAAGCAAAGACCAATAGCATGAGCTATGGCTATAGGAACATGAGACCTAATATGCAGAGAACTCTTGGTGTAGGAAACTTAGAATTGTGTAAGAATTGTAATTGAGTTAAGAAATTATTCCAGTAGCGTTACGGTGTAGAAAGCGATAATGTGAGGTTGATCTAGATTCATTACCTACACCTGAAATGAATCACTCACACTTCTTGTGTACCTTCATTATTTGCAAACTTTCACAGTTTCCTATCACTGCTTGTAATTATTTAACCTGGTTACAATATATTCATTCGTTCCCAAGTGATTTGTGTAGTTCATTTTGATTTGATTGGTTTTTCTTGATATTCTATAAGTGCTGAAAGCGATTTATGTAATTCTGTTTGGTATATTTGCTTTCTTGATATTCTGCTATAAAACTGATTATTACGGTATTTAAAGAATCGATTTCCAAATCATTTGATCACAAATGAGTTTTTATGATTATTCTAGGGCCAAACAACGCATTATTTTGTCCATCATAAATTGTACATTATAAATAGCAGATTAGGAAAACAAACACACACACACAAACACCCCACCCCCACAAACAAAAAAGTCTGATTGAAATTGCTTGAATTGTAATTGAGTAATTGCAGTTTTCATTTTGAGCTAAAAAGTCGCCTGTAACCCACGTTTGAGACAGGAAACCAACAAAAAGTTACAGATGGGTAGTCATTGGGCAGACAAACAATCTTGCCAAGTTTAATAATTAAAATCATCAAATTGTAGATGCAGAACGGTACTGAATAGTTAAGATGAATTATCTCGGCCATACATGGCCTCGTTTCTGAGTTCCAATTTTGTGGATTTACCCACTCTACGGCGAAGATATGCCAACATAGGAATATTCTACAGTTCAGTTTTATTCTTGTTAATAGAAAGTTTGCGAAACTAAGGTTAAGGTTACCGTCTACGGTACCCTTACTGTAAAATAATTACCGTTAACCGCTAACTTTAATCAACTGGATTATATGACACACACGCAAATCACCATAGCTAGTTCAAGGGAGTGAGTTGTCGATATGCATAAGTTAACTGCATATACCGATATAATTCAATAAATTGTCCCCACTTCATCGAGTGTGTAGCGGGAGTTTTAAAATCTCTTCTGGTGTGCAGGCAACACATTGTGGAAAATCAGAGGCTGATCACGCTGATGTCCTTGGGTTACACAATATATGTTTCAATCAATAGTAAATTGACAACGACGATTCACAAAAGTCATAAACACAGGCTGCCCACTGGCTTGGTTTTGTATGCCATTACACCTGATTGGTCATGTCGATCGGTATTCTGTTATCATGTTAAATCATGGCAATTTTATTTCAATAAAAAGACAGAAATGAATAGATCGGCAGAGATACTGATAAAAAGTCTATAAATGATACAAGATAGTCAGCAGTAACCATTAGCCAGAGGAATGATTGTTATAAATTAAATTAATAATTGATTAATTAAATTATTTATTTATAAATTTATTCGGATAATTTATTTATGAGTTGCTTTGTTTCATTGTTTGGGTTTTTGTTTTGGTTAGTTACTTAGTAACTTAGTTAGTTAGTTAGTTTGATTGATTAATTATTTTTTGTGTGTGTTAGTTATTAGTTAATTTGTATGTTTGTTTGTTTAAATAAGTCTATTCTGCCAGAATTCAAAGCAATGTCACCTTACTGTTCCATTTAGCGTTCGATACGTTAATTTAGCGTGAAATCTAGCCTTCTCTACGTTATTTCTTCATCCATTTGACTAATGCACACTATTTTTAAGATAAGGTCAACTCTGATGCAATCGCAACTGCCACAACACACGCTAATCAAAACACACATAAATCAATGAAACCACTCAAGCAGTGAATGTTCCAAATTAAGCTCAACATTCTGGGAGTGTACAATGTCACACGATTGTTTTATATAGCTGTAATTATAGGTTACACTTTTTTTACCATACCTTGATGTCTATGGCATAATTTGTATGGATAAAACGACATGAGACACATATTATAGTGGTGTTTAATGTACAGCTCT
Organism: Ophiothrix spiculata; assembly: GCA_000969725.1. Lineage (NCBI taxonomy): Eukaryota > Metazoa > Echinodermata > Ophiuroidea > Amphilepidida > Ophiotrichidae > Ophiothrix > Ophiothrix spiculata. The sequence goes on along the minus strand of JXSR01S019113.1, from coordinate 87,348 downwards.
AATTGAAATTTAGTTCAATAAGGATTCAGCTGACGTTCTTTTAACAGCTGCTCATTTGCGTTTGAATAAAAATCAGGTTACCTTTGAAAATAGCGATAGCGGAGGTGCAACGCAACCTCTCAAATATGTCGTGACAACAACTGATGGTATTTGTAAAGAAATTGAATCGTAGCGTTTAAATCCCCCTTAGATGTGTTCCCGCTACATAAAAATTTGAAAAGAAACCTGCCTCTTTTACATCCTTTGGGTAGGCCGTCAAAGTTGGGGTGGGAGGTTGGTGAAATCCCGGAAATGTTTAAGCCGCCATTTTGAAAAATGTATGAATGCTATAAGAGTCAAACTTCATCATTTTCCTTCTTTATTGGCAAAAAAGTCCGACAAAAATCTGATATTTAAAACTTTTATAGCAACATATTGATTTTGGTGCATGGTCATTTTTGCCAAATTCCAATTTTGCCTGATTTTCCGATCCGAAAGTACTTTATGACGTCATAGTTACCTAACGCCTTGACCGACTTTACTGATCTTGGTATCGTTGGATAGGGGAGGGATATACCTATCTATTAATAACAAAACCCAATTCATAGGGGTTTTATTCTAAATTGTTAGGGGGTCCTTCGGAGTGTGTGTTACAAAAATAGCTTAGGAGGACAAGAGTTAAGACAAATAAAGAATTTGTGAATATTTGTCCACTTTAAAATTCACCACGTGCTTACAACCAACGCATGGTTTGTCCTAGCTTTGAAGTAGAAGTAGCAATTTGCAATCTGTGTTACGCTTCAAATCAAGGAAACGTCAAAAGGAGAGATGCAGGCACTTAAATACACACATCTGTATCAATTATTCTCCAGACGATACTTCCAGGCCGTTTTGTAACCAAATAATAACGATATTTCACTCTATTTTTGTCATGGAATAATGCAACTTAGGCTTGTGTGCTAGTTTTCATTAATTTGAATATATATATATATGTATATATATGCCAGGTGTTACTTTAAGGTATTTTCATATATCATAGGTTTTTTTGGTTATATTACGCACAACAACCATACGTCACACACCATCAAATGTTTTTAAAAGGGTGTTCTTTTTTCATCATTAAGTGACATGCATGATACCCCTTCACATCTCGTCACCCTAAATTATCAAACGGTGTTGAGTTGTAGATCTAAATACTACCCTTTGCATTTTAGATTCATTTATAAATTTTGGGTGTTATAAGTAAAGGAACGTTAATTATCAAACGTCGGTGAGCTGTAGTTTTAAACCACACTCTTTTAAATTCATCGAAAATGTGTTTATAATAAAGCCCAGGTTTTTATTTGTAACACGTACAGGGATGCAACTTTTCCTACTTTAGTAGGAATTCCTACATTTTGGTCATTTTGGAAAATGTTTCCTTTTTTTTAAATCAAGCTTTCAAAAAATCAAGGTTTCTTTTTTAAGTGATAGAAAGTTGAATAAAATGGTTCAAAGGGTCAAAATGCGTACGGTGCATGACAATAGGAGATTTTAGCAACTGAAATATCCAAAATCTTCTCCTAAAGGGAGGCTTTTCTCCCTCCGCTCGAAATTTGTATCCGATCGAGACAAATTTCAATTTTTCTCCGTACCCAAGTGGCCTTCCTGCACGTAAACTTAATAGGAGGGGGTTGTTGCAACCCCTTATGTTTTTAAAACAAAACCTCCAATGAACTTTGTTTTGCTATCAATCGATAGGTATGGTCATCTTTTATCTAACGATACAAATATCACAAAAATCGACAAGGCGTTACGTAATTATGACTCATACAGTCGATCGGGATTTTTGCAAAAAATGCCACCTTATTCAAAATTGTGCTATAAAACTTCTAAAACAACAAATTTTCATCGTTTTTTATTCTAATAAACAAAACAAATGATAAATCTAAGTTTCAAAGCATACTTATATATTTCTAATAAAGCCACTTAAAAATTTTCGGTCCTCAACAACCCCCTCCTTCACCCCAACTTTGACGACCTACCATAAACCCTTGTTAGGTGGTATCCCTATTTTTTAATCAAACGACTGCAAAGGCTGTACAAGGGATTACCTATGTGCCTAGGGTCTGTAAAGTTGCTTTCGCGTTTTTATGCAGCGGATAAAAAATATCTCCCGTAGGTAGACGAGGGTAAAGGATTTTAATAGTAAAAAGAATGTTTGCAAATAAAATGCAAAATCATAATATTATACTAGAAACTATTAAGGCATTTTTCAATCGATATAATTATTCTTACATTATGCTATTAAACTGACCACCGCTTTTATGTAAGTTGAGTTTTGAAGCCGTCCCTAACTGAGTAAGCAAACAAAAAATTCCCTAACAATGGTTGCAATGAAGGAAAAGTTAGAAAGTTATTTTTTAATGCATCAAAAACTTTGACATTGACATTTCTGTCATCCCGTTTAAACAAGGAAATCGCTCTGAAAATCTGATAGCTTATTTAAGCTCTCTAATCCTCCCTTTAGTTTTGGTGTTGTGTTTTTGTCCCGGTGTAATGAAATACAGCGTCCGTGTGACCGAAATGTCCTAGCTGCTATTAAATTGTGTAGAACGTATTTGTACATGTGCAATCAATAAATCATCGATTGCGACTTATTCCGTGTAGTTCAGTTAGACCCGACTCCTGGTTATGGGGGACACTCAGTCTCATTACAACGGGTGTTGTCCTCAGCCCTAAAAATGTTGCACTCTTGCCACAATGTACATGATGTATAGCATGTGAAAAATACTGTGTTTCACCAAATACCTGCGGTGAAAAAATGTGTAGATCTACGCACACCGATGACAACCATGCATCGAAAATAAAAGATTTTGGTAAAAAAGAATGCACCAAATAATACGAATTTAGTTTAGGAATGATATTTTTTTTTTGCAAGGTGACGTTGTCCCTTCGTAACTCCCAACAGGAGGCCATCAGCCTGAACCACCGTGAATAAAAATAAAAACACAACATAAAGACCACTTATACTTTTCAGAGTTGTCTGATACAACCTAGGCCTATCATGACATGTGTCGGCAAATTAGAAGAACAATTTCAATTTTTAGCTTTTGTGGGCATGCCTAGCTATTGAGCTATGAAAATGTGGGAACAATGTTGAACATTTCCTAAAGGAGGAATATCCCCCACATAACACCTAGACATGTTTCGTCTATTGCTGAATGCGTTTCCCTGGAGTACCTTGCCAACTTGAAGAAAATGCTAACTTGAAGCATCAAATAGCAAAAATCTACGCACAAAATCGAGTGTTTGTGTTTTGGCATGCCAACATTTTCTAATTCCTCAGGGGGAACATCCCCCTCAGAAACCCTACACATTATCTTTGCCTATTGTTGACAGTGTTTCCCTGAAGTACCTTGCCCAGAATTTGATGGGAAAAAGGGCTAACTTGAAGTATCAAGTAGCAAAATATGTGCACCAAATCGAGTAATTTGTGTTTTGAAATGCCAAAATTTTCTAATTCCTGAGGCACATTCCCTTCAGACATCCCCTACATATGTTTTGTCAAAAATGGTACCAATTACTCTATTATTTGTCGGCACAAAACAAAACTTTGCATTGGTTTAAAGTCAAAAAATACCTCTGACCCCTCCCACTCCTTTACAAAGGTCTTAGGCACGGTTCCCAATTCATGACGGGATGTCTTCCGACGTACGAAAGGGCTTGACGCAAGAGCCATGACGAAATGCATTTTGAGTCATAACGCAAAATATTAGGAAAAACGCATAAGTACCTTCTTTGAAGTGGTCGTTATAATAATAGAGGCCCTTGCAGAATTTTTCTGCATCATTCAATACACTATAATACATCTATCTTTGAATCATGACTCAATATTTTTCTGCATCATGATGCAAGACA
>JXSR01S019113.1:23039-45681 GCA_000969725.1 Ophiothrix spiculata | reverse complement strand
GAGGGGTATGAACCCCCCTAAAAAAAAGAAAGGAAATTCAAATTTTCCCTTTGTTTTGATATTTTTATACGGAAAAATCAAAAAAACTGCGCACTTTGCGTGGATTTGCAGATCATATTTATACATGTATGTCAATTTCTAGTTAAAAAAAAAAAATCAAGATTTTTAAAATAATTTTTATATCTATAGCTGAATTTAGCCGATTTGAGAGACTTTTTTTCGCGCTACGCGTGCAAAAAATCACAATTTTTCTCAGACTATTTTTGCTTATAAAAAAATTTAACCTTCCGCCGCCATTGCAAATTTGTACTGACGTACAAAACTCTTGATTTTTCACGGCTTGAACACACAATAAAAGTTCAGCTTTTCTCATTCAAGTTTGTATGATGCTGTGGTGTATTTTTATATTGCACCATTGACAAAATCAAAATATCTAGCGACATGAACTTGGTGTGTTTTGCTAATAAGCCGATTAAAGAAAACAAGTTCATCGTGCATCAAAAAAATCACCTGCAATGTGATATTTTTCCAATTTTTTTTTTAGATAATTGAATTAAATATCTGTTGGAATATGTCAAAACTTCCATATATTTTGGCGAATTGATTTCTTAGGAAGTGGCTATAGACACAATGATCATGTCAATAATCTCACACAAAATGGCTAAAGACACGATGTTCGTGTGTGAGAAAGTGAATGTATTATTACCAATGCAAGTCACCTTTCTCTATTTTTGTTGCCATCCCCTTGAGCTTGAACATTAGTGAGCATTCGGCTCCTAGTAGTAGGGAGGGCCATTCACTTTCTCACAACCGATCATCGATCGTGTCTATAGCCAATTTGGTCGAGGTTATTGAAACGACCATCGTGTCTATAGCCATTTGGGGCAAGGTTATTGAAACGATCATTGTGTCTTTAGGCATTTTAGGCGAGGTTATTGACACGGTCATTGTGTCAATATCCTCGGCCGATTATTTTAGTAACAGTGTGGGGAAAAAACTGTTGGATCAATTCTTTTTGGTATGAATTGTAATGTCACTGTGCTGACAAAAACACTTTCGAAACAAAAAGTAAAAAAAATTTAATCATACTCACACAAATGTTATTTATATTAAAAGCATTCATATCATGCTTCACAGTCATGCAGTCGAGATCAGGCAGATTGCTCTACTGTCCGGCGGTGTTGTGTTTGCTGTACAATTAAGCTTATGTCACTTTCTTCATCAAAAGATATGCATTAAACACGGCAGGAACTTCATTAGACAAATAAAATGTCATGATGAGTATACAAATGACCCAGAGACCATTTTAATTCTATATTCCTTTCGATTTTTACAGAAAATGTCGATATTCAATGCAGAAGCTCTACTCACGATGTTGTTATGTACAGCGAAGTTTATTTTCACTCAGCTGGGCGAACCGATTTCGCTCTCGTATTTTGTAGCCTAAGTAGCCACGGAAGTTCCATTAGTTGTCTTGTCGTAGCGTACGATGTTAGAAGTTGTAGACTTATCCAAAATCTCAGGTGCCAAACGCTGGAAACCAGCAATATTGTGGACTATCTTGTCTTTAATGGATCTTTTCATGCATAAAATTAGAGTCGGTTAGCATTTGGGAAACAAAGTTTGCAAGAGAAAAGTATTCTAAACCACCTAAGTTGGTAAAGAATGGTAACCAACTGTTATTAACGGTGTACGAGACGGGCCAATTTAGGCCGATTTTGCATTGTATTGAATGGAGAAATTCCATGCGTTGTATCGCTACTATCGGGGCTTACTAGAATGAAACGGTCCCAAGAGTATCGCGCGACTGGACGTCTTTGGCTGCTGTGATATGTACCTGTTCGATAAATGCTCTGATGGAATGTTATCTCTGCATAGATTTCCTTATATTTTTGAAATAACGTTTGTAATGATGGGATTGCATCAGAGTTATTCTGGATGACATTATGTTGTATTGATTTGCAGACAACTTCAAAAATCCCCGTGTTTTGATAATTACATTTATAATAAAAGATTCCTTTGTATCAAATACAAAATATTCTCATTTGTTTTTACCGTACCGATGTTTTCTAAAGTGGGTAGAAATAAACTGGATATCTTATTGTTTTAGCCTTAGGACCCTACTGGATTTCAGTTTTGTTGTTTTGAAATTGTCTGGCATACGTCTAATATGTATATCTGAGGGCAACTTTAAGAATACAATATGTGCACCTTTGTGACAAAAACAGGTCGAAACAATAACAGTTCACTTTGTTGTAATGATAAGCGTCTTGCTCGGCAATAAAACTCTATTTCAAAGTAAAACATATATCAAAGAGGATGATTTTACGTACTACAGTAAAAGTTGTATTTATGAAGTACCAGTAATTCATGTAAATACAATATTCGAATATAAGTTTTAAACATTGTTAGAAGTTAAATTTATTTGTTTTTTAACTGATATCGCTATTATTGCCTTTTATCAAGAGTATTTGGGCTTAAATATCTGCTGTCTACTTCTACTCCTATACTTCAAAGCCGGGTCAGCATCTGGGTAACTGCTGCCGATAGTACAGGTTGTAACAGAAAAATTATACATTCTTGTTAGCAATATCATGGGAAAAATAAAACTGTTGAATTCACAAACTTTCCTTTATTTGACAGGATATTTTATTGGCTACTAGAATCAGCTTAAATGATCACATTTAATGGTCAGATTCAAAAGTTATGACCATTTAAGTAAAGACCGGTGAAAACTACTTGGGCCGATTTCACCATTTTCAGTGTAAACAGTTTTTCATGATTCGATGAAGATTAACAATGCAGTGAGATAAAATAACAAAAGACACACTGTTAATGTTTTTATTTTTCCATATGATAAGAATAATTTATAACTTATTTTATGATAAAATTTATGCTTTAATGGCTAAAGTATTGCTGATATTCCAGAGTAAGCAGTTGCATCAGAGACTTGAAACATTTTGTGGACACTGAAAAGAAAAGAGTTTATTGCAATAATCATTTTGCAGGTTGTTTTTTTTTTTTGACACAGTTTCATATTCAAAAGGAAATATAGAAATCAAAATGAATTTCCTAGCTCAATTGATAAAACCTTAGTTTGAAAGAAGTTAAAGTTCAGAAATAATAGGGTTTCCTTTGACCAGTGTTTAAAATCTCTGGGTAGTCTTAAAGTGCTGCCATTTAGATGTTGTCTCACCAACTAGGATATCTCTTAAAAATTGTTTTGGTGTCCTGTCCAACATTAAAAATGTAACAGTCTACGGGCAATGTCATCATTAAGAGGGCTATTATTGTCTTTGTTAGATGGAACACTAAAATCAGTAGTCTCGTAGTCTTGTTGGGCATCGTATGGCTGATTTAGGGCATTATGTGTCATTACTTTGTTACCGGTTTATGAATCCGATAAACTGGCCCAGGCGGTTTGAGGGTAGGGTCTGTAGAATTGTCATAGCTCTGCTTATAGACCATCAATTTGGATGAAACAAAGTGCATTTATAGCTAAAGAAATTGGCTTTCAGTGTAAATAAATTACAATGTGATACAAAGTGTAATTTTTTTCTTTCAGCGTATATACCAATGTATATTTTTTTCTGTTACAACCTGTAGATGGCTTTAGGACCAGAAATACATCTTGCGAGTAAAATTGACAAGTCTAGAAGATTAATCTTAGCTGATTCAAAGCAGTGGCGTAGCCAGGGTTGGGCAAGGTGGGCGATTTGCCCACCTCGGAAATTTTTCGGAGAAATTTCGAAGACCTGGGAGAAAAATAAAGGTGGCAGGAAGTTGCCTTTTCCCCCTAAAATTACGACAATTAGAGCTGAAAATTGCTACAAATTAGGTTGAAAACTTCATAAAGCACAATATTTGGCGGTTTTTCTTGAAACCCCGGCCGAGTCGGCCCATTGGAACCCCTGTAAAGTCGCTCGATAAAATCCAATGGAGAAATCTTGGGTAGTTTGCCCACCCTTGGAGAAAGGCCTGGCTACGCCACTTGCTGATGGATTCTTTAAACTGCTTAAGATTGGCAGTTGGATGGCATGTTGGGGGATTTCATCCAGACTAATCCAGCACGCAGAAATAAGCAAATACGATTTCTTAAAAACTGTACCAATTGTGACTTTAGAACAACTAATAGACATTTCCACAGGTAACTTTACCAATCATTTTATTTGATCTGGTCATAATTTTATGAAAACATCTGTCTGTAAAACAACACATGGTTGTTTCAAGAAAACTCAAATCAATTAAATTTGCGTCTTCTAAAAATTCACCCACCACACAGTTTGTTTTTAATTGGTAGACGCAGCAAATTATATGCAATTTGTATTCCGTGTCGAGGTAAGGTAACGAGGAAATGGGGGTAATGTGGACATCTATTTACATAAGTAGCGCTGTTTATGCTCCAGACAACACTTTTGCGCCATTTTGTAACCAATGTATTGCTCTAATTTTGTCAAAGGCACAAACGGTTTGGTCTTGTGCGCTAGTTTCCAAATTTATCATGTTTATTTATAAAGGAGTTAGTGACTAAAACTAACACAGCTTATTAGAATACCATGTATTCACATGATTTACTTTAACCCTTGTCCTCCGGAGCTATATTTTGTAACAAGAACTCCATAGGGGGTAATGTTGCAACCTACCAGTGTTGGTAGGCAAAGAGTCAGTGAGATCTTGATTTACTCGGACGGAGCTTTTTGACATACGTAGGGTACAGTAAAGCCTTATTATTTTTAGAGGATTGCCTAGATGATCCATGGCCCTCAAGAGTCCATCCTGCAACATAATATCAAAGGAAGGGTTTTTGAAAGTCAGTATAGCAACTATAGCAACATTAGAGTGGTTTCCCTACCAAAATTCCCTTTTTTGTCAGTTGACGTAAAGAAAGCAGTTGGTCTACAGTACTTCTGCCAGGACTAAGATAAGATTGCTTTTTTTTTCTATGTATTATATATGTGGTTTTGGATGATGGAACAGACCACCTTGTCGGCCTGATTTGGCATTGATTAATACTTGCACTGATACCTCTGCAATTGGCAGAATTCATTTAATAACATAAATGTTTATTATAGTGATAAAACATAGCCCTATAAGTAGCAGACTCATTTTTTTTCCAATTCAGATATGCAAATATGCATGGTTTATAACTAATACTCTTACACTATATTTTAAATAATACAAAAGCTATATTTTTTGGAGTAAGACTAAAGAATTACTAAGATAATAGATTACACGAGCCTCCACGGGTATTCATAATTTTAAAACTCATAATTATTCATCAGAACATGGATGACAATCATGAAAATATAGTTTACCTTTTTTGTAAAAATATCCGTCTTATTCCGGCTTGCTGGATGCCGACGACTTTAATTCTGCGTTTGATGAAATGGATTCGCGTTATATATAATGTGTTGAAACAACTCTCCTTTTCTATATAATACATTTTGTTCAAATTCTTGAAATGGGACACTGTTCTACTTCAGTACTTTGGAAAATGGGATATTAGAAGCAATCTTTAACACCCATTACAGTCAACAGCGACGTTCATATCTGGTTCAGTGACCACTTGAAGTCTTGATGTAATACGACATGCAATTAGAGTCCAAATAATAAATGTATATCCGGCGGCAACTCCAAATCTTGTTAATGCAAAGGATCTTTAAAGGCAATAGCAATGACAAGAAACAGGATTGAAAATATCTTTAGAATTATCTAATATTTTGGTATTTTGGTTTTAAGTTTGATTTTGAGAATGACATAATTCTGCTTATTGGAACAGTAAAACATGTCAAATTACTAGTATTTCGATTTATTTGGAACAAACTACAGTTGAATGTTTAACCAATTCCACAGAATGCGTTGCTATCTGTTAATTCTGGTGTCAAGTAGTGTACTGAATATGGCATTATGATTAAAATAGGCGGAACTGGAAAAAATTACATGGTTATTTAATGAAAAAATGAAAAGATGCTCAGAACAAACGAACATTTTTGCATAACGGTATATACGGGTCGTGTTCCTACAGATATGTAGTGATAAGGACCTTTAAAAATAAATGTATAGAATAAACCACTCGATTTAATATCCCGAAGATAAAGTGCATTATGAAAGAAATGTGAATTCCGTGCTATTAGGATATTTGTATGTACTACCCCAAGCTACTTAATGAAATGGGCAACATGCATGGTCGTTTGAAAAGCTCTTTTTTCTTGATTTTGTTAAAATAAAATGGACACAACAAGGTTGTTTGAAAAGCTCAACATGCATGGTTGTTTTAAAGGCTCGTTCTTTTTCTTGATTTGTTTGTGAAGGGCTTTTGTAGATAGTGCAAAGTGTAGAACGTGGTCTCAACACATATTTCTACGTAATCATGACTTGTAGTTTGTAGAAAGAAAAGATAGGAAACGGGAATATTTGCACTCTAAAAAATGACGGCTCGACCAGCGCTGCGTGAATGCGTGCTGACCAAAAAAATGCGTTCTGGTACACAGAAGTGACATTTTCGTTTAAAAATGTGATAGTTTCATTATAAACATCTACGTTTGACACTCTTAAATTGTATTGAATTATTGAATAATGCGAATAAAAGGGGAATATTCTTAGTCCTTTACATTTCTCAGATGACCTAAACGAACTTATATGTAATGAGTCTATTCAAAAAATTGTTTTAAAGTTCTAAATAAGAATTTAGTTCACTAAAAGATGAAAGTGGTAAATGTATATAAAACTTAAAATAACAGGCATTAAACGGTCATCAATTCTGTAGTATACTACTTTACTTAAACAACAAGATGGATAAAATGTATAACTTTCCATTAGTGAATGACAGTAATATTTCAAACAAGTCGTACTTAATTATTCATGCTGAACCCATGTTTGATGAATAACCCGTTGTAAATTTTGCGAAAGTGTGAAACCAGGAAAACAACTTTAGTTATAACACTTCTCGCATCTATGCTCTGTTAGGTGGCATACTACAGGGCGTCTCAATAAAAGTGTAACACTTGGAAATTGCTTGTTTAAGGCAAAAATCGTGTCGTAATTTATACAAACTTGATGTTAAATTCAAGATAAAGGACCTATCTTTCCAGTACAATTTACCCCATCACGATAGCTTTTGTCAATCTGGAGATATACGCAATTGTTTGCAGGTAAGCGAAATCCACTCTGTGCCACTTTTCAATAAAGTCATAGAAACACGTTTCTGAATAACATTTTCAAACACTAGCAATGAAACATGTGTAAAAGGTTTGAAAACTGTAATGCAATAATTGATTTGCACCCATCAATAAGCACTGGTGTTAGTGCATTGTTCTTATGATATCAATTAATCCTATCATGCAGCAAGTGCATTCATCATGATCTTTAACAATCTTGTCAGATGGATGTGGCACTGATGCGTTCAATTTATCAACTCCAAAGTATGGAAATTGTGCAATATTTTGTTTTATGACTTTGAATCATTAGTACGAGATTCTTTAAATTAAAGTTATTAAAGATTTTATCATGGAAAATGTCTTTACGGATGCTGTTTTTTACACCATGCTATTGTTTGAAAATGTTATTCCGAAACGTGTGTTCCTATCGCTTTATTTGTATAAATTACGACACGATTTCATGCCTAAAACAAGCAAGTTCCGAGTGTTACACTTTATTGAGACGCCCTGTATGTATAAATATTGTTTTTTATTTATTTGTTATACATGTATGTGATGCGCTAGGCCTCCTTTATATATCGTCACCCTAATAAAAGTATTGCCTATTTGCTATAATATATTGGTTATTTTTAATTTTGAGAAAGTCAAGAAAAACAATCTGGTTTCGTTAGTTTATTTATTTCATTTCTTGGGTAAAAACGTCATGATACAAAGCAACTATAATGGCCATGTTGACATGTTCTAATAGGTATTACGTAATCACCAAACATAATTTCGACAATTTTATAAAGTTAGATAGGCAAAAACATGTGTCAGATAGGCAATTATATTATGTGTCAAGTTGTTAGATTGCCAGTTTTACAAGGACCGTGAGTTAGGCAGGAATAAGCAATGCCAATGTAATATCATTCTTGATGGAAATTTGAAACCAGTCGAAACATTATCTGTCAAGAAATAAATGTGTACAGTTAGACAAATTTGTATGAGGGGAGGGGAGGGGGTACTCAAGTTTGTTTTGGTAGGGAAGTGGCGGTGAGCCTGGGAGCAGTCAAGATTAATGTTGCAGGCACAGCGTGACCAAAAAAAAAGGTGAATCAGTGTTGTTTTTGATGATTGAAGGGTAAATCAGGTGACACCATTTGGGATATCAAAACAGCCATTTTCAAGAAATATGGTACGTTCCGGAAAAATCCCCATTTATGGTGTGAAAGGGGAGAAAAAGCGTATATTTTGGCTTCTAAAAAAAAGTGGTCACGTGGGGGGGGGGGTACTCATTTTTTTGTATATTGTGTTAAAACGTGTGGTCTTTGGAACCATTCTGGACATGTTCATTTGTTTGGAACCAGATCGCACGTGTAGGGCTCATTATGCAAAAAATGACGCCACTAATTCCGCAGCGTTTTGCACAAGAGTATTTATTGGTTCAGTGATTTCCCTTCAAGTCTTTTGTATGGGTCAAACTTTCTACTTTGAGAAATTGACCCTTAAGGCATTTAGTGGAATTTAGGCACGTGGAATAAACTGAATAATGTACAAATAATAAATAGTTTTGACTAACCTTGTGTCATAAGGATAATCTACTTAACTAAATCAAGTTGTTATTGTGGGTTGAATGGATGAAAACTGCCTAACTGACACACAGTATCAGTTACGCAAATTTATGATAAAATTGCCGATCTGACAAGCTCATCAATTTTCATTTTGATTTAGTAGCAGATGTTTAAGGTCGCATTTAAAAAAAAACATGCTCACAGTAGGTCCCTCTTAGTCTAAAGAACTGATTTAGTTAAAAAATCTCAATTTCGCAAAAATGTTAGTTCGGCAATAATTTTATTAGAGTGATGATATGTACTAGTGGCTGATGTCATTTATATCTGAAGATAATATTCAGCTATGGTGACAGATTTTTGTTGATAACTACAGTAAAATATTGTGGAATATATACCGAGATATTAAAAAGATGATCGTCAGTTTACTGACCTAAGGATAATTACACGTTAATCATGGTTTAATGAATATCCTGGAGAACCAAATTGACCTATGTAGTAGATGTGTGTATTATTCTTGCGGTTTTGACGCTTGCACGGGTACACTGTAAAAAAAAAGCCTGGAAAATGTGCTGCCGGGGAAATGACATTTTCTCGGCAGCATCAGGGAATTTTATAGACAGCTGTAAAATAACGGACAATTTGTCCGTAATTCTGTCATTGTACAAGGTATTTAGCCTAATTCACGCCCCTTTTTTCGTAAAATCTTAGTGTCCAGTTAATCTTCCCTCTGTAATCTTAGATTACGAAGTCTGTCTAATTACACCTTTTATACACTGTTCACTCATTTATTTGAAATGTTATCCCCCTGATGAATCAGACGCCATCTTTGGAAGTAAATGAGATGATATTATTTAAAAAAAAACACCTCATTTGCCTTAAAATTTTTTGGATGAAAGTGTCGATCTAAAGAATATTTACACGCTACATCACTTCACACGATTAAAATAACACTAATAGACCAAAGATGACATATCTAATTCCGTTTGGATTTATCAGAGAATGCTTATGGCCATGAGAGGTAATATTTTACCGATAAAAACTCATGAAAATCACCAGGTACCGTATTTTTTTTTTCTTGTTGTCCTTCAAGGAGCAAATGTATAATTGTATCTCCGTATTTGTTCTTAAACAGGCCCAATTGCTTCAGATCACGTAAATATTCACTATACTCTATAAACCTTGAAGAATGCAACTTGCAATCAGACTATGTTACAAGATCCATAGCATATCCCGTGTACTCTACCTCAATGTAAACTGGTTGTTTTGTATTGTTTAGCCATCGTCTTTCCTTCCTGAGCCTTTTTGTAACACGTCTTCATGAGGGGGGGGGGGTTACCACCACCCCTGTAATTTTGAAATTGTGACCCCCAAAGTTGTAAAATTGTTTGGTACTATAGTATAGGGTAGGGTCTCCTCTTTCCATTGATACCAAGATCATGAAAATCGGTTGAGACTTTACGTAATTATGACGTCACAAAGTATTCCCGACCGAAGAAATCGACTTTAGGCAAAATGGCAAATTTTTCACAAAATTGTTATAAAATTTCTCGATCTCCGATTTTCGTCGGTTTTTGTTTTTGCTAATAAATGAAGAAAACGGCAATTGTAACATGTTTGTTAAGTCTCAAGTCCATATCATGCATATACTTTACTAAAAGTTTTAATTGGCTGGGTTTTTTTTTCAAGATTCATAGAGTTTAGACGCGTAGACTCCGTGTGCATTTCATTTCACATGGAATCCGTGTTTCCTTGTTCAGCATTGTCTGTTGAGACTGGCTCCGAGCTAGATACGCCAATTTTTCCCTGATTCAGTTTTGACAAGTGTCGAAGTGTAGCACAAGCGTCCGTAAAATGCCGGAGGTAAAAAAGTCACTCTCAACAAACAAATATGGCTGCCATCAAATATTACACGACGGTATAATCAAAATGGCGGCGAGGATTGATTCTCCTTTATAATTCTATTTGTGAAAGGCTTAAACCCAAAGTAAAATAGCAAACTCGAGGAACAATCGAAATAATATACGGTCGCTATATAACAAGGAGCAATTATTAAAAAAACAACAACAAAGAAATAAGAACAACAGGGTGTTTTAGAATCCCGTTAGTGCACAACAGGGGGAGGGGGTCCATTTTGACAAATGATTTTGATCGCTTACTCAGTGATACACCAACTCACCAACTCAATACAATTCATATAAAACAAGAAATTTAAAAATCCATTATTCCGTTTCAACAACAAAGACATAAGAACAACAGGGTGTTTTAGAATCCCGTTAGTGCACAACGGGGGGAGGGGGTCCATTTTGACAAAGGATTTTGATCGCTTACTCAGCGATACACCAACTCACCAACTCAATACAATTCATATAAAACAAGAAATTTAAAAATGCATTATTCCGTTTCAAAATGGCGGCCAGCTATTTTTTTCGTGTCAAATATTCGATTTAAAAAAAATAATTCCCGCTAGCAATTGGTAATCTGATTTCTCGAAGTAGAAAAACAAAAATTTAACAGCGCCACCATTTTACTAGTTTATGCTGATTATCTCAAAAACGAAGCGACCGATTTGTTGTAGTGTTAAACCTATTGAATTGGATTGAATACTAATCTTTTTCATTATATTAAACATATGACAATATCGACGAAAAAATAAATAGGTTAATGAGGGTAATAGATCAGTGCATGTAGGTTGTATTTACACTTTACACTGAGTCAAGATACTATTATATACGCTACTTGACTGCAACTAAAACCACCAATCTTTATACATGTTATTCGTAACAAGTTCTGTCGTATTTCGTGGGAAATTAAAACATACATTAAACATTGAAATGAAAGTAAAATGCAAGAATTTCCCTACTTATGTATACCAGTATTTTGCGTACTACCTACGGAATGGAATCGCTAGATTATATTTGTAAATCTTTACAAGATATTTCATTTCCATGAACTTTTAAACATGAAGCCATTAGATTAATTCGAAAAAGTTTACCCTTAATTGTCGATTTTTTTGTTTTAATTTTGACAAGTTTTGCTACTTCTTTTTAAATTACAAATAATATTGCACGCATGTGTTGTTTATTTTGAATGATACTGTTATAAACTTGCGTTCGTTATATACACTGCAAAATAACGGCTCTGCATTATTATTCCCATATCGCCTCGTTTCAGCTCGTTATTATCTGTGTTCAAAACATCCGCCTATTTGTGACTTCCGTACTTCAAATGCTCATAGCTTTGGAACCACATGTCCGTTTGAACTCAAACAAACAGTATCTGAAAGCAGATATTCTGTAGTTTAATGAAATGCATTTACCACAGTTTTGATGTTGGAACAAAGTTTTGAAATCTGTGACCACTGTAGCCCCCTTATTAAAACTACATTCGTATCTGGAACAATGACCACTTTAAGTCTTGATGGAATACAGCATACCATTACATTTCCAATACTAAATATGTGTCTGACGGCAATTTATTGCGAATTTGTGTTAATGGCCAAAGTTTTTGTTTTGTTTTGTTCGTTTGTTTGGCACATCAATGCTTACAAAAGTGAACAATTTTTAAATGTATTTGTAGAATTTGAGGATTTGTTTTCCTACTTTGTATATAGGTAAAAGAATTAAGATACATTCGGTTATTTGCCGTATTTGAACAAATACATTACCGTATCTAAGATAACAACATTTGTGCCCAAGGGGCACTTATGATCACATATTACAGTTTAAATTGGGGGGGGGGGGTCAATGACCCTTCCTCTTGAAAAAATAACAATGTAAATAAATTGTGCGTTGAAAGTCTAGTTATTAATAGTGAATATAAAAAGGACCAAAGCACAGAAAAATCGGGGGGAAAATGCAGCCAAAAAAAAATAATTATATTTGCACAGAAGCAATTCTTACGGTTTTACGGGCAAGAAGAAATTTGAAGAGAATTGTTTGAAGTGCTATTTTTTCCCTTAACAAGTTTCTGAACAGAGTAGAGAATGTAAAACTCTGAGGTATTTAACAGAATCGGCAGCGCAGCATCATTGTTTGAAGTGCTATTTTTTCCCTTAACAAGTTTCTGAACAGAGTAGAGAATGTAAAACACCATTTAAATTGAACTTGAAAAACACTTCAGCTTTAATCAATTTTCGTTTTCATATTAAAATGACGCTGTCAACGGTTTGTATAAATGATCGGGGCTTTTATTGCTTCCTCAAACACCTATCATTGCATATATTAATTAATTAAATAATGATAAAAAAAAACCCATTTATCATGTTTATAAAACATTTATAAAAAAATATGTCCAAAAATACATGTATCGATCTTTTATTAAAAAGACTTGTTTCAATTGATCTTAAATTCAATTGGCGATTACAGCATTCCAAGCCAAGAAGTAATGTTATGTGTAGTTTAGATACTGTAACTATCTTTTTTCAAATTGACGTAATTTAAATGTTATTTTCGTGGCTGTGTTGTTTAAAAATGCTTCTAATCTATTCTGTATTTTTAGCGTATAGCAACAAAAGTATTTGCTATGTGTATGGAATAAGCATTTTGTCTAAAAATGATATATAAAATGTAACACATCTCTGTCGCTGAGTGAGATATCAAAGCTAAACATGCTAAATGCTAAATATTTGCATTGTTGACATCTTCACATCATAGCAAACCATACGTTTTATTTTTAATTGATAGTTAATGGGGTTATTTTCTCAATAAAATAAAGCATGTACTCTCTATTACATAATTCCAAGTTTTCAATATTAACTACTTGGAGTTTTTTCCATGATGTAAACATTATTCTTAAGAGATGTAGAGTGGATTTCACCTGCAGGCGCATTATGAGTATATTCATCGTACAATTCAAAACCAGGTACACATGATATTGTGTACTGACGCTTACACGCTCCTTGATAACGGTAATATATCTAAAAGGCGTTTTTAAGTACAAGAAGATCTCTTGAAACTCTAATGACTGACGCGTGTTCACAAGTGGTTTCTACCTTTCAGCATTTAACTGCGGATGATACAATACAAATTATTTTACGAACCAAAATAACGACGCCTTACTTGTTTCGGAAAACTTTATTCCAAAAAGGGATAACATACGTGCATAAAGAGAACATTATTTTAGGTAAATGTGTTTCCTTTTGGCTGCAGGCTTTTTCTGGGGTTTCATGTTAATGTAAGTTGTAGTTTGTTGCTTGAGCAGTTCGTTGAAAGTTATATATTTCAGTTTAAAGAAACATAATGATCTTCAATGAGAAAATATATTGCAGATTTCAATCTTTACTCAATTGTCTAAATCTCAGGGAATAAGAATCAACTATCAATCAGAACCCGATAAATTGAATTTGAAGCTACAGTTTTTGTCGCTCAAAAGTATTATCCAACAGAATATTATCCCTGGGCTGATCAAACAAGGCGATTAATCATTTAAATCAACGAGACACAAAATCCGTATATTCAGAAGATTTTTAAGGGTTAAATCAAATAAGAAGTTAGACCAGGTTTGAGTCAAACTAATTTATTGTGTTGAAATCGGACCAAGCATTCTAAAGTTATAGTCATTTCAGTGGAGGTACCCAATCTGAACGGTGGACAAACTGCGCTTACGTTCGTACTTGTAACAAAGGCTGTTGTCTATTTCAATTGTTATAATAGGAATGTCTATGGGAATGAAATAACAAGAAAACAATACGCTGTTGCATAAGGACTATTAAAAATCGGGTAGTAGGTTGACTTGAATGTTCAGATCACTGGCAAAGCTATTCTAATTCGGCTGTTGTTTTGTTGAATCATCCAGAAAAGGATCTTCGACAGCCTTTCTTATTTCTGTTACGAAGAGCATGGTATTTAGCTTTAACAGTAGGACAACCAGCGGCCTTTTGCGTCAAATTTTTAAACATTACGCGATGTCTCGCGTAGCCTTAGGCAGCAGTTTTGGCAAGCAAAAAAAATCCTGAAAATATCGTTTTCGACTTTGCATTCTCGAAAACAAACGCTTTGAACGGGATTATGTTGCAAAGACAAATTATATGGTTATTAAAAATCATTGAGATTGAACAATGTTTTGCTCCAGTATATTATTATTATAACGTTTGCTCAAAATTGTGCTCTTTTTTCTCAAAAGAAAAGTTCAAACCCGTTGCCTTTTTATTGGGACATCCAGTATAAGCATATTGCATATTCTACATGAAAGAAACAAATGTCAGAGAGAATAAATAATGAGAATGCTGATTAAAATAATAAATACATGCCATACTCAAAAGGGATAAGGCATTAAAATCAGTTTCACAGGAGCAATAAAAGTTGTCTCGGAAAATATTGCCTTAAACAACAGGTCCCCTCCCACTACAGGTAAAGATCACATAATTTAAAACTGGTGTTTTCATCTTATCTCTAAAAATCTGCTTATTTCTCAATTGAGCATGTTTGTGATATAACATTCAAGACAAGGCAAGGAGACATCTCGTACAATCAAAATACGAACACTTATGTATATAGTTGATGAGAAGTTAGGACATTAATCAATCTTGATTATGAAGCATAGCCCATTTGTATTTGATTAATGTCTCGATACCCATTCGTAACGCGACCTATTTGTGTCAAGCGCTAAACGCTTTCTTGTTTTCTTCACTGACATGAAGCCACGTTATTCAAACAAACTTGTTATGTCGTTTAAATTTAGTCAATTATTCTTTAGATGAACAGTTAAGTAAGGTAGATCCGAACCATGAATGTCAAGTTGGGTATATATGCAATTTTCTTGATGAAACTGTTAGTTAAGAGCGTGTGCTTTAAGAATCTGGATGATGCCAAAAATTCACGCTTGAGCAATTTTTGTTATTTGCGGCAGAAGCCTCACCCTCTTTTTTAAAATACGCCTTATGTATGATAATTCTGATTCTTTTGGTGTAAACATACCATTTTTGGTATCAAATTAAAGCTAATGTAATATATAATGCAAATACTTTAAACCGCGTCGTTTTGGATGGTTCAAATTCAAAATGGCCGCTAAAATTGCATATTTTCATTAAATGGAACGAAAAAAATCTGTTAATGTGCCCAATATCGTAAATTTTTCAATACACTCTTAAAAAAAAAGAATCAAATTGATCCGATAAAGTATCAAATATGAGCTTACCCTTTTCCGGATCAATTTTGATCCAAATTCTCTTCAAATTTGATCCTTTTCGGATCATAAAAGAGTGTGTTTGCTCCAAAAAGGATCAAATTTCAGGAGAATTTAGATCAAAATTGATTCGGAAAAGGGTAAGCTCAAATATTAAGAAAATGAACTGCCGCTTAAAAAACGCTAGAAATGAGCATTTGTATGTTTTGGCGCATAAATGGAATTTTAGGAAACATCACTAAAGTCAATAAATATTCAAAATAATCAATGCAGAATGATTTTAGATGATACAACAGAAAGCATCTTGTCCCATAATAGGTTTTAACAGGTTTCAAATCCAAAAAAGAGTACATATTGAGGTTCAAATGGCTAAAAAGATATATTTCTACGCACCAAAATAGATTTCAAAAGTGCATTAGCCCATCATTAACGATATTAAATATCCGTTGTAATTCATGTAAATGACTTTAAATGAATTATACGTCCAATAATGTTTTCCCATGAAATTTGACATCCAAAATAGCCCCCAAAATTAGATTCAAAATGGCAGCAAAAGAATCTTTTATACGAGGAAACTGGTTACAGTGACATTAAATTTACATTAAAACAGATTTTATATGTTCTGTTTTCAAAGGAATGAATGAATATTGCTTTCGGGGCTACAAAAGAGACATACTGACCAAACTATGTAGTTCACATGTATTAATATGGCCGCCAAAATTATTTTTCCTAAAGTATGCGTATGTTGTACGGGTATTTTGGCGGTCATTTTGGGTCTCTTTTTCGACGATATAACATGTGAAAGACATTATTGGGTTATACAAATGTTATTGTTGAAGTACAAGAACCATTCTTGTTAATAATTTTGAATATCAAATGTTGTTAATGCTATTTTGATGATGCTGTATCCCATATTAAGCGAATATGCTGGACCCCATTTATTAATGCCCTTTTGATTTTTGAAACAAGTTAAAAATCAAAGTGTGAAGGGATGCTTATGTTGTAACCAACAAAGCCATTTTCCATTAATCATTTTCAATTTTCAATATATTTAATGCTGTTTTGAAGTTGTGTAACATGTTGTTGTGCAAAGCGCACAGTGTTAGTGCTGACGTTTCAACACATATTTTTTAATCTTAAATAATGAATGATACATTTTGAGGAAAAATAATCTTCATGTTATCTAAAATGTTCCTCTGTATAGATAGTTCAGATTATTTGGCTTTCTTAAGGCTACTTTGATCAATTTAATTGAAAATATGGCATTCTGGTGGCCATGTTGAAGTTGAAGCACTAAAAATGACCTTATTTTTAGAGAGTTAAATTATATATTTCGTTAGCTTTAATTTGATACCAAACATGATATATTTTCAACTCAAATGGGATCTGTCAGACTTTACATGGTATGTAAAAAAGGGGTACGTTTTTGACGCCAATAACAAAAATTGCTCAAGCGTGTATTTTTGGCATCATTCAGGTTCTTAAAGTACACGCTCTAAACTACCAATTACATCAAAAAATTGCATATATCCAACTTGATACTTATGCTATAATGTTGATGAAATCTATCTGACTAGTAAACAAAGTATGCATTGAAGTTACTATAATGCTTTGAACAAATAATATGAATTCATAAAAAAGTCAACTGGATAGGGTCTTGGGTGTTTTTGTAATAGAGATTGAAACGCATGTCTAAGTCGACTTGTTGGGACTGCCGTTTGATTTCGGCGATTGTCTGTGAAATTGTTGGTTATGAATTATTTGGGCTTGCTTATTCATATGGATCTGATCAGAACCTTGTCGAACGAGCTTTTGTTTGATGATTGTTTGTTATACGAGAAGTCGCCAACCAGTTTGAGACCGATGGTAGATGATAAGCTGTTGAAATTTGTGTAATAGTGTAATTAAATGATATCTATATTGAATTTAAAGCCTCATTAAATGCCGTATGTTCCCGGGTGTTTGTTATCCAAGAATTTTGAGACATAAAGCTAAAGACTTTACAGGTGTTGTTTGTTAGAAACACTTAAAAAGAGGTATCCGAGTTATTAATCATAAAATTACTTTTTCAATGTTCAGCTTTAAAAATGACACCTTGCTTTTGGTTATTGGATGTTTGGTTACAAAGTTACATCATAATAATGATAACAGGTATCGGGCTGTTTCAGAAAACTATAAATCTGAGAAAAAACACATAATCGCGAAATTCAAACTAAATATGTTGTTTACTTCATAATTACACATACCACTTCCTTAAAAACATTCAACATGTCGGAGTAAGATATCGAACTTGTTGTAACGCGATTGTAAGTACGTCAAAAAGAAAAAAAAATAGCTTACCGTTAAATTGTATTGTGCGATTTCATTAACGGTCAATTCGCGGTATCTCGTGTAAATTGTCATTGCCGAGGAATCCCACACTTAAACATGGCGCGATCACCGTCGTCGGTGATTGGTAGTTTAATCTAGATCAATTGTGGTTCGGTTCTGAAATCCTTACCCTTCGTGTAGACGTTTTACATAGGTTTATCGTGTGCTGTATCAATTCAAATTGCTTTTGTCCTAGTAGCATACTACTTGAGGGTTTAGATAAGATTAACCCCTATTTAGCTAGAAGAACTCTTGAACAATGTGTTCCCCAATATTTCCCTTCCATCAATTCAACGATGCATGAAGTTTCCTACATTAACCTGTTTTAAAAAGCAAATTCTGTAAGAGATCTAGTGAGCAGACTACTAGTAATGACATTACCTGGCGATGATCCAGACACACAGAGCTCTTGTTACATCAATCAGAGTCACAATGACGTGACTAGGAAGTAAATTATATTTGTAGCCACAAAATTAAACCTGAAATGTTCCTTTTAAAATCAGTTCTAAGAAAGGTATGTTACCAGTCTATTTATACTGAAGTAGGGGAATTGATCAGACGAGGCACAGAAAGATATCTTCTATGTTTCTCCTATTTTGTTTCTCGCTTATGGCGAAAATATTCCAAATAACCCATATTTTATGTTTCATCAAAATCTCAATTTTGACAACAAATGTCAGTTACGACCTTTTTTTGCTCCAACATGACGATTTGCCTTTGTTTTTGTTCTTTGGAAAATTTAAACTTGCCTGTTGGAGGTGTCTTAATAACACAAATTAATATCATGATACC
Organism: Ophiothrix spiculata; assembly: GCA_000969725.1. Lineage (NCBI taxonomy): Eukaryota > Metazoa > Echinodermata > Ophiuroidea > Amphilepidida > Ophiotrichidae > Ophiothrix > Ophiothrix spiculata. The sequence goes on along the minus strand of JXSR01S019113.1, from coordinate 26,690 downwards.
AAGAACTCTCTAACCCAACTCCTCTCTGACATTACTGAAATCTGCAATCCATTTTCCTACGTATTGGTTGAATTTGTTAAGTGTTACAGTAGCGCCTGGGAGAGACTTTAAAGTCATTATGGAGTCCGATAAAATGTGTTGTTTTATCAGTTTCTTAAGGTAACAACCCTCAATGAAAAAAAATAAGTTTCTGTAAAATTAAAAAGAAGAATATTACATATTCTATATGAAAGAAACAAGTGTCAGAGAAAAACAAAAAAAATAATGATAATGTTAATGTTAATAAAAATAATAAAAAGTGTCACAGTCAAAAAGGATAAGGCATTAAAATCAGGTTCGTCATGTAAGTGCAAAAAAGTTGTATCTGCAATAGATGCCATTTTACATAAATTTGCAGTGCACACTTTAGAATGTCCAGTCTTAGGTCAGTGCCACTTGAAATGGTCCTTCAGATAACGGTGTCACCTGAATAACCATTTCAAGAGCCACTGACATATAAAAGGGGCATTTAGATAGATTTTTCACGTTTTTGTGACAAGGTTTTAAATAAGTATAACTTATGGCAGCCATTGTAGATACGACTTTTTTACATTCACATGACAATTTGTCTCAGAAAATATTGCCTTGAACAACAGGTCCTCTCCCACTACCTGAAAATAACACATAATTAAAACTGGTGTTTTGATATTATCTCTAAAACTCTGCTTAATTCCCAATTGTGAAATTGAAAGAGATAAACCAAAGAAGATACTGAGACCTTCCCATCATGCATTGCTTCCAATGGAACTTTTTGTACAGGTTGTAATTAGAGGGTTTAGGGATATGGAACGTCGCACATTAAGTAGACCTCATCACAACTTGCGTTTCAGAAAAACTTCATCCTAAAAAAATCACATTGGAAGCAAGGCATGATGGGAAGGTCCTTATATGTTCTATTGAGACAAACACGTGCAGCCAAAATACGAACACTTACGTACAGTTGATTAGAAGATAGGACATTAGTCAATCCTGATTATGAAGCATATTGCCCATTTGTATTTAATTAATGTCTCGACACCCATTCGTAACGCGACCTATTTGTGTCAAGTGCTATACGCTTTCTTGTTTTCTAAAGTGACATGTAAGCAACGTTATGCAATTCAAACAGGCTTTTTATGTCGTTGAAATTTAGTCAATTATTCTTTAGCTCATCAGTTAACAGATTATGCATTGACGTTACTATAATGTTTTGAACAAATAATATGAATTCAGAAAAGAGTCAAAAAGACAAGGTAAGTAAAACATGATCCTCTAAAGTAAAAATGCAATATGTGCAATCAGAATTTTAAATGAAACCAAGATAGTCGTATCTACGTAGATACGACTTTCTTGGTCTCATTGAAAATTCTGATTGCACATATATGGGTAATATACTACTATATATACAAGAATGTCGTATCTGCGGAGATACAACTCTCCTGCTTACATGGGTGGTTTACCACTTATATATACAAGAAAGTCGTATCTATGCAGATACGACTTTCTTGCTTACATGGGTGATATATTACTTATATATACAAGAAAGTCGTATCTACGCAGATACGAATTTTTTGCTATCATGGGTGATATATCACTTATACAAGAAAATTCGTATCTGTGCAGATACGGAAAATCAGTCATGCAGATACGTCATTTTATTTTTATTATTACAAGGTCAAAAAAACATCATTTTCACTCACACCAAAATAACCCACTTTTTTGCAACCACGTGTCGATTTTATTTGCCTTTGTTTTTGTTCTGAGGAGCACGTGTGGCCTAGTGGACAAGGCGCGCGTCTCATAATTCATAGTTTGTGAGTTCAAGCCCTGCTCGTGTCAACGTGTTGTGTCCTTGGGCAAGGCACTTTATCCTCATTGTCCTCTTGCAATGTGTAGCGTGCGCTTCGGGCTACAGTCTACTTAATTGCATTGTTGTGTGTTTAATAATTCTAGGGTGATTCAAAAGTAACGTTTGTGACCGAAGAATTGAAAATGTTCACTTTAAATGGCCATAGAACCTAGTGGGATTCAACCTGGTGGGATCAAGACATGCAGGTGTTTAAAGATTAAAATAATTTCCAAAATTGTGAAATTCAAAAAGGCAAAGAGGTAAACCTAAGAAGATACCAACACCTTCCTGATATCTTCTATTGAGACAAACACGTGCAACCAAAATACGAACACTAACGTACAGTTGATGAGAAGATAGGACATTAATCAATCCTTATTATGAAGCATATAGCCCATTTGTATTTAATCAGTGTCTCGATACCCATTCGTAACGCGACCTATTTGTGTCGAGTGCTATACGCTTTTCTGTTTTCTACAGTGACATGTAAGCCAGGTCATGCAATTCAAACAACCTTTCTATGTCGTTTAAATTTAGTCAATTTAGTCAATTATTCTTTAAATCAGCTGTTAACAAATTAGACATTGAAGTTACTATAATATTCGGACTGATTAATGCCCAAACCACCGCCCCAATCCCATGGCTGCGGATTTTGATCAAAAATAGTTTATAGTAAAAACAGCATAAAATGGAGGAATGTGACTATTAAAAATGTTTTCAAGTGAATTTTGTGAAAACAAAATTGTTTTACCACCAAAAATGGATAAAAAGCATATGAATACTTTCCTATACTAATACATGTGGAATTAAATTCTGGATCCCGAATTTAATTCATTAAATAGCCATACCAGAAAAAGTAAGTATCTTTGAGCCGAATCGTTTGAGGGTATTCATATCTACCCAAAACAAACACAATAAGCCCCAAAAATGAATAGTAATGGGTGACAGGGGGCGCTGCATTCTTAACACTTTATAGTATTGCTTTAAACGTGTGCTCTATTACGTCACCACCGGTGAATTTTATAGATCAACAAATCAGACAATCAAGACTTTTTGGATCTTTACAAAATGTGCAATAACTTTCGATTCAGAGATCCAAATTACACAAAACAAAATCTTGTCAAAACAATGGTTTGCTCCCGTATATTTTTATAACATTTTCTCAAAATTGTGCTCTTTTTTCTCAAAAGATAAGTTCAAAGCCGTTGCCTTTTATTTCCCAATTGAGCATACTTGTGAAATAAAATTCAAGACAAGGCAAGGAGACATATCGTACAATCAAAATTCGAACACTTACGTATATAGTTGATGAGAAGTTAGGACATTAATCAATGCTGATTATGAAGCATAGCCCAGTTGTATTTGATTAGTGTCTCGACACCCATTCGTAATGCGACCTATTTGTGTCAAGCGCTATACGCTTTCTTGTTTTCTTCACTGACATGAAGCCACATTATTCAAACAAACTTGTTATGTCGTTTAAATTTAGTCAAATATTCTTTAGATGAACACTTTAGTTAGGTAGATCCAAACCATGAATGTCCCGTTGGGTATATATGCAATTTTCTTGATGAAACTGGTAGTTGAGAGCGTGTGCTTTAAGAATCTGTATGATGCCAAAAATTCACGGCCAAAAATTCACGCTTGAGCAATTTTTGTTATTTGCGACAGAAGCCACAACCTCTTTTTCAAATACGCCTTATGTATGATAAATCTGTTTTTTTTGGTGTAAACATACCATTTTTGGTATCAAATTAAAGCTAATGGAATATATAATGCAAATA
>JXSR01S019111.1:28571-40837 GCA_000969725.1 Ophiothrix spiculata | reverse complement strand
CGCCACGCTTGCAATATTATACTTGACTGTCCCCTGAGATGTTCACCCAAAAATCATACACTCTACCATTTTACTAAGGAAACTATGATCCGAATTTGATAATGATAGACAATTATTTTGTTATTTAAAAAACACATTCGGAATCTGGATTTGAACCATCGATCTCCAACATTTGCAACATCAGAGTCGGTCGACCTATCGATTGAGCTAACCAGTTCAGACAATCTGTAGAGTCATTATATTTCAAGATATTTCAACCGCGAAAAACTGTGGCTTTTCAACAAATCATTTATGTGTCTGATTTTGGATGGCGCTATACTGTTAGGATCTTACTATATAGTTGAAAAACAACTTAGACTTATGGCATATATGCGATACAGGGGTGTTTTGGGGTATCTGAATTCGTATCAAAATTCTGGCACCTGTATCTTAATTTGGATTAAAAACAGTTGAAACGGGATATTAGCTGAAATTAATATTCAGCTTCGCCGCGCACAATAACGGTATGTACAAAAGTGAATATTTATAAAGGAAAGCCTCATCGGTGTCCAACCAGTTTTAGATACAGAATAAACGGAGTCCCCGGAGGAAAACCTGTGGAAGCAAGTTTGGACTGGCAACCAATTGCACATACAGCGCTGAGACTGGGGGATTGCCAAGATAAATATAAAATAGCAAAACGTTTTCTTTAAATTCTTAAAATTGTTTGTGTGTTTATTTGTTTGTAATAACAGTACTGTCTTGCAAGAAGATCAGCTGATCACCAATGGTACAGAGCCAGGATCGAAAGTATGCTGATGACAACACACGGTACTCAAGCTAGGTAAGACTAAGATATAAGCTAGGTATTCAAATGCTTTTCTTATAAGAAATCGGGAGAGGCATACCTAGCAGTATAACTCCGAGAATCTTAATGATAGGTTTGTTTGGAGTCGTACTTCACATCTGATGAGTTGCATGTGTTATGTCTTTAATTAAGCATGACAATTGCCATAAAATTGCAGGGACTTCTGTTTGAAGTGAGCGAGCTCCATTGAGACCTCCTGCCCTCAAGTGATCTATAGGAGCTTGAATAATAAAGCGCCTTACATGTAGTCACACGGCGTCCAGGATTTACTAGATTTAGGCAATGCTGATTTCAAAAATGCAAATTTAGTAAATATTTTTGTGTCTTTCATTAGGTCAAGAATATTTGAAATGTTTGAAAAATTGTATTTTTATCTTTTCTAAATAAATTTGATAAGCATTATTATTTTTTTCTAAATCTGCTGGGGTTCACGTGTGCTGGGGTTCACACGTGAACCCCACTTCTAAGTATATTTTGTTTACGGTTGGAGATATGATGTTAGTGGCAATGCCCAAAGTCTCAAAATACATGCCAGATTTAAACATAAACCAAACTGCAGGGGTGCATTATGCATGACGTAACAAGCGATTACAGGGATTGATTAGAAGGCCTATACTTTAAAAAGTTTTAACTTACTGCCATGATAAAATTCAGATGTTACTTCCACCAAGTGATTACATGAATCAGTTGTCAGCAATTTTGTGCCGGCAACCAGTAAAAACTAAATTCCACGTCATAGTTATTATCCATAATTTCTGTACGCCTGCAGATGAATTTAATTAACATTTTTCTGATAATTTCTGGCACACCAACTAAGTCTCATCGATTTTAAGTCAGAATGTATCAAATTCAGCAACAAGCGACACCGATATGCAAAGAACAGATGATTTAAAAAAATTACCTCTGAATTCAATTCTGGCTAATGCCTGAACGACACTACTTACTACTTAAGGTATGATGGGAATTCAGTATAGGCTTATGCCCTTTATTACCCCATATTCATTTTCAGACAGGTGTTTGTCAAAGCTGTTCTTGAATTGATTAACTGTCTTAGCATTGACTACATAGGCTGGGAGGCTGTTCCAGTTGTCAACGACTCTCTGTGAGAAGAAATGTTTCCTTAGTTCCAGACCTTTAGAGATTTGCTTCTTATACAATTTCATGCTGTGACCTCTTGTATATGTTTCATTCCTTATAAACAATTCATCGGCTGGAATATCTTCCGAGGCTATTGAGAATCTTAAATGTTTCTATCATATCACCCCTCACTCTCCTCACTTCAAGTGGGAACAGTCTAAGTTCCTTCAACCTATCTTTATAACACCAACTCTTTCAGCCCAGGGACCATCTTTGTTGCCCTCCTCTGAACTTTTCCGAGGCACTGGATGTCTTTTTGAAGATAAGGGCACCATGCTTGCACACAATATTCTATGTGGGGCCTTATATAAGCTTTGTACAGCACTCAAAATGCCTCCTTGTCAATATACTTGAAAGACCTCTTGATGATTCTCAGACTTTGCATTGCTTTGCCTGCTGCTCTTGTGCACTGGAGGGAGGGCTTACAATCACTGGCTAGGTAGACACCAAGATCTTTCTCTTCTTTCACAGCTTCAATGATTTCTCCATTCAAAACGTATGCTCTGGCAGCGTTGTTGTGGCCCATATGCATACACTCGCACTTACTGGCATTGAACCTGAGTAACCATGTGTTGGACCAGGTCTCAAGAGTTTGGAGATCTCCCTGCAGTTTGTCCCCACCATCGTTGCTATCGCTGACCTCTGTATATAGTTTAGTGTCATCAGCAAATAATTTTGCTGTTGAACTCACAACATCTGGGAGGTCGTTGATGTACAGGACGAAGAGTATAGGTCCTAGGATTGATCCTTGGGGTACACCGCTGAGTACATCTGCCCAGCTGGACAATTCTCCTCTAACACCAACCTGCTGCCTCGCTATTTGAAAGGAACTTCTCAATCCATGTGATGACTTGGTCATTGATGCCATATGATTTTAGTTTGGAGATGAAGGTACAACCATAAACCTCATGAGTACACACCGTGAGTAGCCGGGATCAATAACGCCAGGATACACTCCACAGCGCGGGCTATTCAATTCAACGTGATGGCACACGGTAGAATTATTGACCCGATGAATACCGATCATTTCCTTGATTTAGTGTTTGTTTCTGATCAATCATATGTTGCTTCATGTTCTTCTACTTGTAATTTGCATGGTTGTGATCATTCAGCCGTAGAGATTATTTTGAAAATGACTCCTCTGAAGGCTAAAAGTACCATTAAGAAATCTGTATACTGTTTAAATAAGGCTGACTTTAATCAGCTGAAGAATTATCTTTGTAATGTACAGTGGAATACCTGTTTTGATCAAACTGATGTTGATGTTATGTGGAACAAATTTGAGTCATCCTTCATGAACTGTATTAACAATTCTGTTCCTAAAAAGGTGGTCAAGAAAAACAAAAATTTACCTTGGATGACCAAAGAGATTCGAAAACTGTGTACAAAGAAGAAGATGTTGTATAAGAGGGCTAAATGTAGCAAGTCTGTTCCAGCACAGCAACAGTTTAAGGATTGTAGTAGTAAGCTTAAGTCACTTATTAGAAAGAGTCACTCATTGTATTCTAATAATATTTCTAATGATTACCAGACAAATCCTAAAAAGTTTTGGTCATATGTAGCTTCTAAGAAAAAAGGTCCTGATAATTCTAGTTTTTCAATTGATGGTGATGTTGTGAATGATTCTGAAATAATTGCTTCTGCTTTTAATAAGCATTTTTCTAGTAAGTTTGATGGTATGTATAATTCTGTTGATCTGGCTTCTCTTAATGATTCACCACCCATACATGGCAATGAGCCAATTTCTTTCAACCCTTTCTCAGTAAGTGAAGTTATTGATGTTCTTCAGAATCTGAATACTTCTAAATCTCCTGGACCTGATGAAATTCTTCCTGTTTTCTTGAAAGTTTGTTGTATTGAACTTGCTCCTGTTCTGTGTAGTCTTTTCAATGCTTTTATTTCTAAAGGACAAGTTCCCGCTGCCTGGAAGGATGCTAATGTAGTCCCTATTTACAAAGGATCGGGTAAGCCCAAAGATAATGTTGGCAGTTACAGGCCTGTTTCATTGACCAGTGTTCTTGGTAAGGTCATGGAAAAGTTGGTTTCAATACGTATGGTTGATTACATTAATGATAATGATATCTTGTCAGATAACCAGTTTGGGTTTCGTAAGGGTAGAAATTGTGAGCAAATGCTCTCAAAGTTCTTTCATCTCTTAAGTAAATCTCTTGATGCTCGTTCTTGTAACCTTGTTGATGGTGTATTTTTGGATTTTAGCTCTGCTTTTGATAAAGTAGATCACAACCTTCTGATAATGAAGCTCCATTGTTTGGGATTTAGAGGTCCACTTTTAAAATGGATCCAAAATTTTCTCTATATGCGTAGACAGAGGGTTATCTTTAAAGGTTCAATGTCTGATTGGTGTTTGGTAACATCTGGTGTTCCACAAGGCTCAGTCTTAGGTCCCATCTTGTTTTCCTTATTTGTTGATGAAATAAATAGTGTGGTTTCTTCTCCTTTATTCCAATTTGCTGATGATCATTCCATTGTACGGCCCATTCATAGTGAGAGAGATCATGTTATACTTCAGCAGGACATTGAAAATATTTTCAAGTGGTCTGTGTCCAATAAGCTCCCCTTGAATCTTTCAAAATGTTCTGTTATGCACATGACCAGATCTAAATCTCCAAAATTCTGTGGTTCTTATTCAATGGGTGATGCAACTCTTGAGGAAGTTAGTGATTTTAAACTGTTGGGTGTAACTTTCAGCAAGGATCTTTCATTTGATATCCATGTCAATAATGTCACAAATAAGATCTCCAAGTTGTCTGGCTTCATCATTAGGGTAACCAAAAATATGTCTTCTGCTTCACTTTTGAATCTCTTTAAGTCTCTAGTTTTACCACATCTTGTTTACTGCATTTGTGTTTGGGCTCCATTTCAGGGAAATCACATTGATAGATTGGATAGGGTACAAAGAAAAATTACTCGTGTGGTATTCTATAGGAAATCAATTGATATTGAATGTAGGCCTAGTTATGAAGAGAGGCTTTCTGACCTTGGTTTGTTGAAATTTGAGGATTCCTGCAAATTCCATAGACTTTTATTTGGTTTCAAACTGATGAATGGACTATTACCTGAATCTTTTGACCAGATGGTGCATCTAAGCAGGGTTAATAATTCCAGATTGTTACATATTACAGCCAGGAGTTCTTCATTTTTCAATTCTCTTTTTGTGTCTCTCCCCCGCCTTTGGAATGGTTTTCCTCCTGATACCAAAAATTGTCATGATCTTTCTACATTCAAGTCTGATTGCAGGTCATTTTTCTTAGATTCTTACAATTGATAAAAAAGCGTGTTTTCATTTGATGCTAGCCTTTCACTGTATTCATGTAAATGTTTTTGTTATTATATAGGATAATTGAGCACTTTGTGTTTTGGGTTTTACTGAACCCATTCATTTATCCTTAATTGCTTGCAACTTGTTTGTGTATTTTTATATTGCATGTATTCATTAAGTTTGTTAATATTTTATTCTTATGTATTGTAATTATCTTGTGATATTGTATTGTAAAGTCATGTTTGAAAATTGCAAGTGATTTGAATAAATATTATTATAACAGTTACCTCAGGCACTGTACTCATTTGATACTGATAATGATTCTCTGTGTGTAATTGATCAATTCACACCATTTGAATTTAGAGGTAGTTTTTTAAAATTGACCATTCTCTACAAATCAGTGTCGCATTTCAAAGAACTTTGATATATATCCTGACTGCAAATCGATAAGGTTGGAGTTCCAAAAATCATCAGAAAAATATTAATTTATTTCATCTGCAGGCATGTAGAAATCATGGGTAGGAACTTATGACGCGGAGTTTATATACACATAGCTGAAGCTAGATTGTGTTCTAGTCTATACCCACATCATTTTCATGTTGGTAGTTTATTGATGCAATTCTTGTGGTATATTTGATTTCAGTTGTCTACTGTTGGATTATGCTGAACGCATCCAGGTATCCATCCAAAGGTAAGATAAAAAGCAATAAAGGATTTTAGTGATTTCCTTAATATTTCCTTAATATATAATATATATATAATTTATAATGTTTTTACCATGCTGTATATATGTGAATATTTGATATCCGTGTGCCACCACAGCAAAAGGATGCAGTTGTTGGCTCTTAAATACCATTCTTATAATTGACATTCTCCAGCCATTGATGGGGTAAATATGCAGGATTGGACAGAGAATCGGAACTCAGAACGAGGGCAAGTATGAGAATACCCTACTTGCCTTCGTTCTGAGTTCCAATTTCCCGTCCAGTTTTGTGGATTTACCTTATCAACGGCGGGAGTATGTCAATATAAGAATGGTCTATATGTTGCTCATTGTAGCATATTTGCTATATGCCTATAGATATGCAATGTCGGATGCAAATCTGACATTGCATTTTGAGTGTCTTTTATACCTTGTCTTTTTATCATGCACAGGAATTAGTTGTATTCGTCCTGGTGTGATCATAATATGCTTTGCATGTTCCTTCTCTCTCGGTTTTTGCTCTTCTCATGCAATGTATGTTGTGATTGCACCTTACTTATTTGCTGTGCAATATTTCATTGTTTTTAACTTATATAATCATGTGTTTTTAATGTTTATTCCACAGTTTTGGAATTTTATCCTGCCTTTTTCTATAGGCTTTTAAAATGTGCTGTGTAATATTCATTGAATGTGTTTTATATTACTCTTTTGTGGATATTTAAGTTTTACCATGTTTGTAAATGCTTTTATTGTAAAGCGCCTTGAGTTCACTTGATGTTATTGCGCTCTATAAAAATAAAGTATTATTATTATTTATTATGCTACAATGAGCAACATGTGAGAGCCTACAACTGCATCCTTTTGCCGCAGTAGCACACGTATAGCATTCATATATACAACATGGTATAGAAGGAAGTAGTGAAAAAAACTGATCCTGAGATGTTGAATGCGTGAGACTACTTTCCGACGTAACACACATTAAGCCCAACATTATTAGTAATCAAAACCATCTTAATGGTATATTTTATTTCAGTTGTCTGTATGTCTGTATTATGCTTTAACACATGCAGGTATACCATTTTGGTGGCCATCTTGAATAACTCTCTCTCTCTCTCTTGAAGCCACTTTTGTTTTTGGAAATATTCCAGTTGTGTTAAGGTCATATTAGGAACAAAAAAGTTGGTTTGGTTTACTCCTGGTGTGCAGAGGAAGTAGTTTTGGCTCCCTGTCTGTTAATATCATGAGAAAGCTGATGTGAGCTTTATATTTCCCCATTAAGAATTTAACATACCATAATTATTTTTGAATTTTGACAGAATATGTGAAATCCCTGCAGAGTTACTACATCTACCATTCCAAGCCAAGGTGTGCAGACTACATGGGATCCAACCTTTGACCCTAGCCATGTCATTTGAGAGTTTCACTTCAGAAATGATGTAAGTCTTGTCACAAGAAAACCTTTATATAGAAGGAAGATTCTAGCGCACCTTGCGCCGATACTCCTATATAGGATTTTCCGCGACCCGTGCGCTGAAAGAATCCTTTGCTCTATATTAGATTCCAGCACACCATGCGCCAATACTTTGATATAGGAGTTTCTACGGCCCGTGCACTGAAAGAATCCTTTGCCTTATATTAGATTCCAGCGCACCATGCGCCAATACTTTGATATAGGAGTTTCTACGGCCCGTGCACTGAAAGAATCCTTTGCCTTATATTAGATTCCAGCGCACCATGCACCAATACTTTGATATAGGAGTTTCCATAACCCGTGCGCTGAATAAATCCTCTATTCTTTTTATAGTAGGAAGATTCTAGCGCACTGTGTGCTGATACTCTGGTAGTGGATTTTCTGTGAATCGTGCACTGAAAAAATTCTCTGTCCTATATCTAGAAGGAAGATTCTAGCACACTGTGCGCTGGTACTCCGGTAGTGGATTTTCTGCAACCCATGCGTTGAAAAGAATCCGCCATTCTATATATAGGAGGATGATTCTAACGCACCGTGTGCCAATACTCCGCTAGTGGATTTACCGCAACCCGTGCACTGAAAAAAAATCCTCCTACTTAAATATAGGAGGAGGATTCTAGTGTACTGTGCGCTGATATAGGCCGCTACTGGAGTGTCTGAGTACATTGTGCGCAATAACTTCACTATAGGCAAAACAACAATTTATTGGAAAATGTAAACAAAAATTCAGAGTAGGGGAGTTGCATTTACAAATAATGAGGCCCTGTACTCTGGATTTTTGTTTCCACTGTCCAATATATTTTTGAGTGGCCTATTATAGTGGATTAATTGAGGAGGGGTCGCAGATACTCCACTACGCTATATATGACACATCTATTGAGATATTTGTACTGTAGTAGTTTTCTACTTGCAAAAGCAAGAATCTGAAAGTTTTCTGCAGTGATGTTTTGTTTTATTCAGTGTTGTTGGTGTTGGTATTGATACTTTAATGCATTTGCAATACTGCGGGATATTTAAGGTTGGTGTCAATCCATCATTTTGGGAATGGTTATTAGGCCTACTCTGTAACTCACCAGCTAAAAATTAAATCCATACGAAACTATACATTTCTAGAAGCGGAATTACATTCTGAACACAATTGTGATGTTAAATTTAGATGAAAACTTACAATTTTTGCTCTAGGGCCAAAATAATACATTTTTGGCTCCAAAAAATTCTGGAAAGCCTAACTAAAATTTGCGTTAGCAAAAATGGGAACCAAATTACTTGTTAGTATACAGTGTGTCCCAGAATGAAGTTATCAAGATTTCAATGCCGCATAATTCAAAAACTTAATTATTCCAGACAATGAAAGTTGGTAACAAGTATGCCTGATGTCTCCACATGCTTTGGTGCAAAAATGAAGAAAATGCATGCATTAATTTTCTAGAAGTGATCGTTCGAAGCTCCAGAGGAGTTTGGACACTTTTTCCAGTTTGGGGTCGTAAAAATCCAGTGGTTATTTTCAGCGGAAATATATTTCATAAAAACTATTATTTAAAACAAAAATTTGAAAAATTCAACCTGGACATTGGTTTCTAGATTCGAAAAAGTAATTGAGTTCAAATTTTTACCAAAACAAATTTTAGTTAGGCTTTCCAGAATTTTTTGGCATCAAAAATACACATTTTGGCCTAACAGTCAAATTGTAGATTTTCATCGAAAATCAACATCACCGTTCTGTTTCCACTCCACTCCACTTTTAAAAATGTATACTTTCATATGGATTTAATTTTTCTTTGTTGAGTTACTGAGCAAAAGCTTTTCCAAAAGTGAGTGATGGATGAACACCAACCTTACAAGGCCCGAGTAGTCATATGTTTTGCTTTGAGGAGTCGCATAATATATCTTTATTCACACAATGTTATACTCTGTTTTTTTCCAGACCGTGCGAAAACTGGGATACTGCTGCCATTGAATTCTTCAATGACATAATTATAGGTAAATTAAGATAAGTTTGTAAAAAGCCAGCTTGCTTTTAAACAAAAATCCAGAGTATGGCCCTATTATATGAAAATGTAACTGGCATCCTGCATTTTTGTTTACCAAGGAATTTTGTTTGGCACTGGCGTTTACATGTTCAGAAGTGGGTGAGTCCATCTTTACTGAAGTGTTGGTTATTTGACCTTTTTGTCATGAAAAGTGTCAACATATGTGACCTGCTCTCACGAAACCCGAACAAAGTCGCCAGAGCACTTATGGAGTTATAGCCCAATGAACATGTCAGAAATCAATAGAAAACAAAGGAATTCTCAAGGGAAATATTAAAGGGAGCGTGGCCGGGGGGTTAGAGCATGGGTCTCGTAACACAGAGGTTGTGGGTTCGAGCCCCGAGTGCGGCGGTTTTCGTCTCCTTGTTTCCTTGGGCAAGAAACTTAACTCTACTTGCTCCGTGGTTCGGAAGTCATGTTGAGCCATTGGTCCCCTGTACGAATAGACTCCTTCATGGGGTATGCATACATGTCATGCAAGTACAATGTATGTTGATTGATTGATTGATGGGCAAAAGGTTGAGCAATGCTGACAAGTGATAAACCAAGCTTGTAATTCAGCATTTTTAATATGGGCAAATCAGAAAAATGATTTTTCCCAACTTTGTTCGGGTATCTTGGGAGCAGGTCACATCTGGTCTAAAATACAACCAAGTCGCATCTGTATTTTTATTATTTTCAAGGAGAAGCCATTTAAGAGAGTAATTTTGATTTTGGGCCATAAGCAATTGGTCCACATTTTGAGGGACAATCCCTCAATATGATAACAATCCCTCAATATGAAAATTAAAAAAGTTTTGAATTCTGAGATGTCTCTCGTTTTTTCATTTTGCTAAATGTATTTTGCTATGCATGCCATTGTGATTTCCCTCATTCAAAAGTTGGATGTCTAATAATCTGGGATTCAGAATTTCAGAGGTTGGCAGGTCTGCATTTATAAGCCAAAGTTCAGATTGTTAACACTTACGTGCACAATCGGGGTCCATATGGACCCACTATTTTGTTTTTTGTGTGCACGAAAACGCAACATTCCCAATAAAGATGTTTTATGTAATTGTCAAAATAGGGGTTATGCATGTTTTGGTGCAAAAAAATTCAAATCGGTTATGGTTTTTTTAAGATATTAGCTGTAAAATGATGGCGCTGTTCAAATTTTGTTTTGTCCCTAAAAATGTGATGAAACAACTTTTTAAAGAATCGTTTTTCAGCAATGCATTTTTAATAATAGTCTGCTTTTATGATCCAAATTTCACAAAAAAAAATTCCTTTGGGAAAGTATATTTTAAACTCTTGTCGGGAAATTTTCGTTAAAAATGAAAATTTGACACAAATTAGTTATCTGGCCACCCATTTTGAAACGGAATAACAGATTTTTAAATTTCTTACTTCATATGAATTGTATCGAGTTGATATATCATTGAGTACGATAATATTGAGAACAAAAGCGATCAAAATTATGGGTCCAAATGGACACCCCCCCCTGTTGTGCACTAAAACACATATACACTTAGGCCTGTATTCCAGAAAGGTGTTTAGCTAAACCATGGTTTAACTGAACATCAACTGTCCACGAATGATATGCACCGTTGCAGCTTTCTAGCGGAACAGTTCAATGAGCTGTGCTGTTGACGAGAATTAAAACTGTGGTTTAGCTAAACACCTTTATGGAATACGGGCCAATATGTTTTAAGTTTCTAACTGTAGTTTCTAGAACAAAAAAGAACTTCAGCTTTACTAGGAATACAAATTCAATCTTATTACGTTACCAAACTTTTGATACTCATATTTATTTGTTTGTGATTCTTCTTTTCAATCAGATAAAAGTGCCAAGATGAGGGTTCATCGAGTCAGTAGAGATGATGTCTATCATATTACGCTTTTTGTGAACATGGAGAAAGAACTGGTAAGAACTTTCACCATAGATTAAAGAAAGTACAGATAGGAAACAGGACCGTTTATACTCTCATAATTTTGCTAAGTTAGAGGATCGTACTATAGATAGACCGACACTGCGTGAGTGTGTAGCGACTCACCACTGCATTCTGGTCCCGCGCTATAATTACTTGACTACAACACAATATGAATAGTACATTTTATGCCAAATTGTGTGTACACAAGCAATATTGCTTGACTAGCTAGAAAGCTTAGATCTATTAGCAGAGTCAATGCAAAATTGAAATTTCATTTGATTTATCTGCGTTTTATGATGGGAAAGCAACGTTTTAAACCAAAATTAACTTTTTCCCTCCATAGCATAAATAAGCACTTTAAGGGAATAGAATCATACCCAAGACCAACATGCAATTCTAGTTTTTGACATTTCTGAAGGTTTTGATCAAAATATACACAATATTAAGTAATTGTCATTATCGAACATTCCAAGTGTAAATTATCTGCAGATAAAATTGTGTCCAATGCACTTTTAAGAAATGCTCAGTTCATTTGTTACTTTTGTTGTTATATTAAAGGTCAATATCAACAACGAGCTGGTAAAAAAGAAGTTCGCTGCTTTTAGAAAGTCTGATGACAAAGGTGAGTTGGGTCTCAGATTTGTCTTCAAGTTGTTTTTATACATAACACAAATGAAAACACAAAAGCAGAAGCATACTGTAAAGCATGAAAATTTCGCGTGCATTTTAATTTCGCGAATTTCGCGAGGTGACACATTCGCGAAATTTAAATGCCCGCGAAATTTCCTGAACTCACCAATACAAGTTTACAGAACAATCTTTTCTCCCACACACACACAAACATCGTGTGCGTAAAAATTTAAGCTTACCCACCATTACCACTTGCAG
>JXSR01S019110.1:4969-17613 GCA_000969725.1 Ophiothrix spiculata | reverse complement strand
GTCCGACCTTTCCCTGGAGGTCAAAGGTCAAAAGAAAGGTCAAATTTTCAACTTTGTCCGATTTCAAAGGTTTGGGTCAAAGGTCAAAAGAAAGGTAAAATTCTCAACTTAGACAGATTACAAAGGTGGAAGGCGGAGGCATCGTGATCGACACTCTGTGTCGAGAACCGCGCGGCCCGAGAACCGCGTATTCTAGTTTACAATGTGGTATTTGGAACGACTTACAGTTGTGGTGCCGTGTGGGGCGCGTGACTGGCAGCAAAAACTCTGACGCTGGTATGGCGACCTGATCATAAACGATCTTATATAACATGGACAGCCGAGCATAAGTGCGACGAGTCTGAAGACTGTCCCACTCAAGGTTTTGGAGCATCTTAGTAAGATGTCTATCCCAGAACAGTTTTAGTTTGTTGTATAAAAGCAAAACACTGGGAGATAGGAAGCAATCTGCTTCTGCTTTAGATACTTCGCAACACTTCAATTGGTGGCAAAGCTATCCGAGTTATTTTGTGCAATCTTAGTTATTTTGTTTTCTTTCTCTCTCAACACAGATAATGTAACACTACAAATAGATGGAGTTCTATATCTCAGAATAATAGACCCATACAAGGTGAGAAAGATCCATTACATGCCATCATTTTAGTATGAGGTTTTGCTCTGTAACATCCAAGGAATTTTTATAGGGAAACCGGTTTTCTCCGCCATCTTGAGTCATGGAGCAGAGTTATTGTACCTCCGGATATATTCTTTGGAGTTTGGCCCAATTTCCAGGCAGATCACATAAATCTTCACTTGAAGCATATGCAGCGTGTGCATTTTGTTTCATGCGCAAACCATGTCTGCGTTTCAAGTAGCGTGTATTGCGACTTGCTATGATCAAAGTACGCCAATTTTCCCGCAAATCCGTTGCGAAGACTCTCGAAGTAAGGCACCTTTATTGTTGTTTCAAATAATTCTCGGACACGAAAATTTAGAGCCTTGCATAACACAATTGCGTGTGCATATTACGCAAGTACACAACAAATTTCAGGCACGTGCGATGTCGCGTAGCTGTGGATTACTGATTGGAAACAGTGTTGCGTACTTGCCGGTGTCCCATTCTTGTCACAAGTTGTGGATACGCAGTGGCTGCGTTCAGAATTTTTGTTCATGTCCGAAATTTTACTTGAAACAATAATAGCTGAGCCGTAAAATAGGTACAATAACTCACGCTCCTTGAGCGAAAATCCAAGATGGCTGCCTTCCCATAGGATTTACACGGCGGTGAAATCAAAATGGCTGAGAATAGCGGTTCCCCTTTAAAAATTCCTTGGTAACATCACAATTAATGATTAAATTCATACCGTATTAAAGAATAAATTCCTAGATGGGTGATTGGGCTTTCAGTTAATGTGTAGTTGCATAGGACAAGATATGTTAAGAATTATAAATTAAATTGTGCAACCATATTCTGTATACACACTATAACTAGCTTGCATGCTTTCCATGAGAAAATATAAGTGAATTTTTAAATCTTGTCACAGAGACTGAATACATATATAACCATCTTACAGATCAGATCAATATTTAATTGGGAGATTTTCAAAAGGACCCAACAAAATCAATCAGATAGTGAATAGGTTACACATTACTCAGCGGGGCATTTGAGCTTCAATTAGATCAATACCACTGTCTCTAGTAATAAATACCTGTATTTTAACAAGTTTAAAATGAACAATTTTCAAATAAAATGTCGAAAAAGCAAAAAAAATGTAGCTCTTAGAGACATGCCTAGACTTCCAGACAAAACTCCAAACTTTATTTTCACCCTATTAAGATTAGATATGATCCACCAGAACTTTCACAAGAGGCCAACAAAAACCGGGGTCAGCTGAGGTCATTTGAAGAAAGTGGACAGAAAATTGCAGATGCCAGCTGTTCATTGGTCAGAAGCTGAATCAGTCTCTTAAGCATCTCTTAAAACTTGCTTATGTGGAAAATATTTTATCCTTGACAAGTTATAGTGTGGTATACTTTGCATGACAAGTAGAAAAATATTCTTAGTATCGATGTTGTATTAACAAGTTGTAATTTTTAAATATTCTTATTATGTATTATAATTCCATTGTGTAATATTAGTATGATATTTCAAATATTTTCTACTTAATTTTCAGGCCAGTTATGGTGTAGAAGATGCTGAGTACGCAGTAACGCAATTAGCACAAACAACAATGAGATCAGAGATCGGTAAAATAGCACTAGACCTTGTATTCAAAGAGAGAGAATCACTCAATGTATCCATAGTAGGTGAGTACAGAAAGATATTGATAGCTTAATAGGCCATGTATTCAGAGCAAGCAAAAGGCCAAATTGCTCAAGTGTACGTGTCAATCATAGATAGGTTCATAAAACATGACGAAAAGCTTCATTGTATTCAAAGAGTGGAATTAGGGCCAGATCGCTCAGTGTGTTGATTATAGGCTAGGGCAATAAAAATGAAAAATGAAAATGTTTGGTTGTTTGTAGACCATATTTAAAGGGGCAATTCATGATCCACTTTTCACACTCAAGGTCACCTCTATCAAATTTGAGTTCTTTAGCTTATAATAATCCTCAAGTGGTATATGTTACGATCCCTAAACATTTCTTTCATATGTGCTTGCATTTTTGAGAAAAGTGAGAAAATATGTAATTTTCTAATTATTGTCGGGGCCCCGACAGTAATTACAACACAGTAGTCTATGGGGATTTTCAAAATGCTGAAAAGCACGTAACTTGGAAACGAACGGTCGTAATCAAGTGAAATTTTCAGTGTGTATTTATGTTGTACTCTTCTTTTTATTTAGCTAGAAAGGAGACCACATAAAAATCATGAATTGCACCTTTAAAGAGAGGAAATCAATCACCTATACTGAAAGTCAGTTTGAGTCGAATTTGTATATACAAGTATGTGCACCGTTAAACAAATAATGTGTTGTACAGGGTTACCAAACTTCAATGCCATAATTGCCGATCTGATTTTCTCTCATTTCTGATTTTGCTCAATGGTAAATTTTGTTTCCGACATTTTCAGGAATTTGTGAATCCATCTGATGATCTCTGCTTCAGCTCAAAGCAAGAATCTGGACTCCAAATAGTCATAGTCACAAGTTGTCTGAAGTAATGTATATTATATGTCCTTTATTTTTTACAGAGGCAATAAATAATGCAGCCCAAGAGCCATGGGGTATCCTGTGTTTACGTTATGAAATCAAAGATATCAAATTACCAGAGAGGGTCAGGGACGCTATGCAAATGCAGGTAGAAGCTGAGAGGAAAAAGAGAGCCGTTGTCTTAGAATCTGAAGGTAATACATCCTTTGCATAGTAAAAGATTGTTGATAGATACTTTCGGGTGGGTTACTGGGTTTATAATGAGCCCAGGAATTTTTCAGTCATCATGATTCATCATGCACAATTTCATATGATATGAGAGAATCGTGATGCGTGTAAGGGGAGTAGGAATGATTTTGAAAGAACTCAATGGAAAAAGGATAATAATGCGATGACAAAAAATTCTGCTGGAATCTTTAAAGATCATTTAATGATT
This sequence comes from Ophiothrix spiculata, assembly GCA_000969725.1. Lineage (NCBI taxonomy): Eukaryota > Metazoa > Echinodermata > Ophiuroidea > Amphilepidida > Ophiotrichidae > Ophiothrix > Ophiothrix spiculata. The sequence goes on along the minus strand of JXSR01S019110.1, from coordinate 14,046 downwards.
CCAGGTTCAATCTAGATCCTTCGAAATCATAAGTTAAAAAGCCATTAATCTTTAGAAAAAAAAGTGGGGTCACATATGTGGTGATACAATTTGTGACCCCACCTGGTCATTAAAAGCTTTCTTTGCATTGTATTTTATGTCACAGGTATATTAATTAAAAGAGAGAGTTTTAAAGGAAAAAGGTACAATACAGTATTTTTATTTATTAAGTTTCCCTGTACACTGCATCGTGTAACTCAAGCGTAACACGTGCGCTCGTTGGCGCTTCACAAGCACTAGAATAAGACCAATCACACACTGTAATATGTGCGTAAACGAGTTGACTTTCACAAAACCATGTTAGCAACAAGCGCCATTCTCCAAAAACCCTGCGAACGGAGAAACTTAATTCTTAAAAACATTATACTTATTCTCTGTTTGTTAAATTGGAGACTTTTGCTCTTTCACATTCAGTTGTCTATCGCATTAGTGGATGCTCCATGAAAAAAAAAATGTGTATGTACTACCTATGTAACTTGGAAATTGGCAATGCATGAAAAAATACAAGAGGCAAAAATTTCCATTTTTACAGTAACCAATATCTGATAAAATGAATCACATCATAGTTAATTGATTGGTGTATACTTTATGTCATACACTTAGGTATCAGAGAGTCTGAAATCAATGTAGCAGAAGGAAAAAAGAGGGCCCAGATCTTGAATTCTGAAGCCATCAGGACGGAAAGTATCAACAAGGCTGAAGGAGAGGCTAAGGCAATTGTAGCTAAAGCCAACGCAAAGGCTGAAGCCCTGGTACAAGTAGCACAAGCCATCGGAAAAAAGGTGGGTAAATAGGGGGGATGTGGAGGGAGCAATCGTTTCTAGAGCTAATCCACAGGCTGATGCCCTTGTGCAAGTTGTTCATGCCATTGGAAAAAGGAAGGTTAAAGGGCAAAGGAAATGAAGTGATAGACCTACTCCAAGTCTTTCTAGAACATTCCATTTCCTAAAACTTCCTTTTATCGATTGAAACAATGTTCGCCCAATGAGAGCGACATTCGTTCCCCGTTTTAGCGAATAAGGCAGAACAAATATCAAGAGCAAATGTCACTCAGCCGAGCAAATGTCTTTGAACACCATGCCTTAACTAAAGTAATTTAATATGTGATTATTTTCCTTGCACAAATGAGAGAGTAGCCAGTAACAAAATACAATTTTTTCAACAATTCTCTTTTGTTTTTCAAAATAAATCATCCTAAGGCAACCGCCCTGTTTTCCAAACCAAAATTTCTGTTCTTCTAGCTAATGGGAAAAAAATTAACTGAATGGATGACTCTTATCTGGAAGATCTAATCAGCCTGTAAAACAGGGTTTAATTATCAGGGACAATACATGCCCATGCATACCTTGTACACTCCCGGTCAAAAGTGTATGCGCACAAAACCTTAACCAGCCATATCTGGAGAACCGTTCATCATTTGCATCATTTTTTTTTTTAATTTTATATTTTATATATAAACAGATCTAAAGAACTCAACAGGAATTGCATTCACCGCATTTGAAAATATGGCCTGCATACTGTATACTTTCTTCTGTACATTCAAAAAACGGAGTTTAAATACGTAACTGCACATTTGTTGGGAAATTTATAACCTGGAAATGTTGTTTACGGTTACAAGGGTGATAATGACTATTGAATAACAAACTAAATAGGTACATATCAAAAATTTTGTGTGGTGTATACAGTATTTGTATATAGTCCAGGAAATCAGCCATTTATATGGTTATGGAAAAGTTAAAATATCAGAGGAAACATGGATTATTTATATTGGATACATATGCATATGGCATCTATAAAAAGCACAAATTTTTTAAGAGTCTTGGTCGTTTGATATAATAATTAGGTTTTTGCCCGTATTAAGCGTGCGCAAACACTTTTGACCAGGAGTGTATAGTCGATTCTGTGATGTGTTGGACTTGATTTTTATGCTAGATTTAAGCATAATATTCTGTGTTTATATAACTATAATGTATTCAAAGTATATCTTGTCTTTATTTTTCAGTATGGTGGTAATGCAGCATCATTAAATGTAGCTGAGCAGTATGTATCGGCATTCAGTAACTTAGCAAAAACAGGTAACACTGTCTTGTTGCCATCCAACACTGGGGATGTTAGCAGTATGGTGGGGCAGGTAAGATTGGATTTAGTAACTTAGCAAAAACTAGCAACACTGTCTTGTTGCCATCCAATACTGGGGATGTTAGCAGTATGGTGGGGCAGTCAAGATTGGATTCAATAACTTAGCAAAAACTAGAAACACTGTCTTGTTGCCATCCAATACTGGGGATGTTAGCAGTATGGTGGGGCAGGCAAGATTGGATTCAATAACTTAGCAAAAACTAGCAACACTGTCTTGTTGCCATCCAATACTGGGGATGTTAGCAGTATGGTGGGGCAGGCAAGATTGGATTCAATAACTTAGCAAAAACAGGCAACACTGTCTTGTTGCCATCCAATACTGGGGGGGATGTTAGCAGTATGGTGGGGCAGGCAAGATTGGATTCAATAACTTAGCAAAAACAGGCAACACTGTCTTGTTTCCATCCAACACTTGAGATGTTAGCAGTATGATAATATGAACATTGAACAATGACAATTGATATTTCCATTTTTAAACAGATCTCATGCATGTAGTTAGATTTCTCATGCATGCAGTTAGATTTTTCAATGAAACATCGCCATGTGAGTGTAAGAAAGCCGTATCTGCAATAGCTGCCATTTTACATAAATTTGAGTTGCACACTGTGGAATGTCCAGTCTTGGGTCAGTGGCTCTTGAAATGGTTCTTTAGGTGACACCATCAGCTGAAGAACCATTTCAAGAGCCACTGACATTTGACAGGGAAAGTTTGAGGGATTTGTCATATTCTTGTGACAAGGTGTAAAATAAATATTACTTGGGACAGCCATTGCAGATACGACTTTCTTGCACTTGCATGACGATATGTTGCTCATCACATATCAATTTATTGGACAACAGGACTGATGTTAAGCAAGTTCAACAGATGTTAGTAAGCAAGCTGTGTTGTATGTTAATCAGTGTTAATTGAATTGTCATTCTTTATTTATTGTCTTCAGGCAATGGCTATCTATGGTAACATGTCACAGAATGCCAAGTCAGTAATAGCTGCATCAGAAGCGCAAGATGCAATAGTACAAGACCAGAGGGGAGAAGGTGACATGGTCATGGATCAGTTACATACAGACTTTCAAAAGAAACTTCATGAGAGAGAAGATCATCTACGAAGACATTATCAAAAGATGACAGATGATAAGGAGGATAAATGATGAATAGAAACTGGACTTGTTAAGTCAGTGTTTAACATGGTGCACCCAGAGTTTCAGCAAGCAGGATTCAGAAAGCACCTATCTCATTGTAGAAGGATAAGGGGTGACCAGATAAGAAGAGTTCAGAAGTGTTATATGAATTCATGAAAAATGTGGGGACAATAATTAACACTCTTTAAGCATCAATCAAGATGATGATTTTCCCTATAGGGTTAACACAATGGTCAAAAACCCACTCCTCTGTTTTAAATTTCCTTAATTATACCTTCTAGGACTCCCTGGGTTGACCTTGATTTTACATTGTTTGTGACACAAAATTAGATGTAAAGTTGAGATATCTTGAAAATTAACAATTTTCTATTATTACTTAGTGACTGTTAATTTGCTTTTGATCTGGGGAGTAAATTGCCTATCGTATTGATGGTTGGACCAGTCTCAAGCAAAGACCTTGGGTGCACCAATAGCCCTGTCGATGTAACACAGAAAAATACTTTACGGATACCCTGGTCACATAACCTTGCAGTGAGGTTACGATGTGTTTATGTCATACCGGGTAGAATTCAGCGGACACCATCGGAGACACCAGCTGATGACCGACCGGTGTCCGTGAGCGGCTGGAAGCATATACGATGTCTTCAGTTATGGTCTAATAACTACCGGCAACCGACCGGGCATAGAAATAGTTCGCAAGCATTCACCAGTGTCTTACCGATGTCATACTGACGTTGCGGCTTCCTTCATATTACCAGACACCGGTCGGTGACCGGTGGTTATGTGACCAAGGTGAAAACATGTCCATGCTATGCCAAATTGTATTGCAAGTGCTCTGTGTACACCGATTGATTTTGGAACTGTTGTACTGTGTTTAGTTTTGGAGAATCATGTGTATTTATAAAACGTGTTAATGTTTGGATACATTATGTGATGTAAACCAAGATACAACTGATAAGTAATACAGTTCATGATCCAAAACAAGTGATTATCAAAAACGTGTAGTCAATTTTTTTTATAATTGTGAAAGTGAGCAAAATAAAAGAAGCGTATGAACCAAATAATGGTTTTAGTATGTATTGTTCTGAGAAAGGGGGATACTCATGAAGCACAACTCTGTAAGCATGCATATCAAGAGGATTTTCAAATACAGTGGCAACTCGTAAACATGTAAGCTGTGAACTCTGTGTTGACGACTTTCCACAGTATATGTTTGACAATTTGAGAAAAAAAAGAACCCTTAAGGTTAGTGTCAACCCATCATTTTTTGCAAAAGTTTTCGCTCTGTTACTTTCAACGAAGTATTAAATCCATACAAATTTCATTGAAAGTATACAATCCCAGATGTGAAGTGACATGTGGAACACGATGGTGAAGTTGAATTTTGACAAAAAAAGTCTATAATTTTAGTTCTACGATTCTGTAAAGCCTTACTAAAAGTTACTGAATTTAAATTTTAAACTAAATTACTTTTTAAAATCTAGAAACATATGTTCAGGGTCAGGTTTCTCAATTTCTTTAATTGTATCCCATTTGTTGAAATATTGTAAATTAAGGTCAAAGGCCGCCACTTTTTACCTATTTTTGTCAATATTTAAAACAAAAAAAGAAATCAAAAATTTCAGAAAAAATACCCGACTCCGAACATTGGGTTTTAGATTCAAAAAAGCAATTTTGTTTCAAGATTTTACTAAATCAAATCTTAGTTAGGCTTTCCAGAAATTGTTGGTCTTACCTTCATTATCAGTTGGACTGCTTCAAAAGATTTAGAGCCAAATAATCAATATATGTAACAACAGATTTCACACTAGAGTATTTTTTTTTAGTCCAGGCACCTCTTGCATAATGACACAGGTAGAGCATATTTTTGACAAGGATCCTCTCATCAATGAGTACAATCCCTGCATGCATTGCGTTAATGTGAGGTGAAGCTGATCATAGTTAAAAATCACATCCAAGGTAGAATTTCTAATTTCATCAGAAACATTACCTTTGAAGTGTATTCTATCATATTAGTCAGGTTCCAATATCCAAAATATAGAACAAATGTTTTAAAACCTGAGATAAAAATCTCCATTCAAGTTTTACCAGTACAGGAACTTGGATTTTCTCTGAACTATAGTTTTCTGAATCAGCTCGATGTCTTTTACCAATTTATATGTAACTTTGCAATCGAACATCCAATAACCAAAAGCAAGGTGTCATTTTAAAGCTTAAAATACAATCTTTTTAGATGAAACCAAAAAATAAGCAGGGCCAAAATTGAACGTTTTTGTCAAAAATTACCATCACCATTGTATTCAGTATAGAGCTGTATTTAGATGTGATTGTTCATCTCAAACCAGCCGTAAATGCAGCCTCATTGTCCTTCAAATAAAAAGTTCTAAATTTGTGATGACTCGCCCTGAAGAGAGGGACTTTGCGACAGAACACTTTTCGAGAAACTGATATAAATAGGCAGCAAAACATAAGAATAATATCGCCTTGATCAATTTCAACAAGTAAGGTGTCATTTTAGAGCTTAGAAAATGCTGTAACAGATGTAATGATAAAATCAAAATTGATATCATCTGTAAAGTCCCCCCTTTCGGGGTGAGCCATCATATTTTTCATACTCCTAATCATATTCTTGATTTTGAAACTGCAGAAGCTCTGAAGCAAGCGTAAAAGGTTGTGAACCTGCAAAAAGTCAATTTACAGAATTACAATCTTTGCATGTATTTCACCTGAAGTACAAAATAAAGTTTGCCGCATTAATGGCTGGTTACAAACATATAATAAGGCTATTTATATGGACCTCTATGATGCACACCCTCTCCTTCAAGGGACAAAAAGGGCTTGATGAATGAAGGAAAAACTATGCAGTGGTATTTGCATACCATACCAACATACTACACTCAGGGCCGATCACCCAGTTTTGACACTAAGGGCGTGTTCATAGTGCGGTTATTAACCCGGGACCCTAGTCTATCCGGATTCGACCCCGGTTGTGGGTTGATAAAATTTTGCGTTCACTGCCCAGCCACAAAATTGATCCGCATAGTCATTTATCGAGTCACGCATAGCTTGCTTATTTGTCCAATGCAAAGCTTTGACCTTAGCTACCCTGGACAAAATCGAGTACAAAAATAGTACAACATTCCTAAGGTGCACATTTGGAACATGATTTAAGTACAATTTGAGTACATTTATAGTACACAAATTTGTACTATATTTGTACTAAAACTGTACTATAATTGTGTTCCAAATGTGCACCTCAGGAATGTTGTACTATTTTTGTACTCGATTTTGTCCAGGGTATATGGAATGAAAAAGAGGTGGAATAACTTTCAAATTTTGAATGGGTAAACTAACACAGAATTGCTTAAAACTTCACATTTTCATATTAAAGAGTTATTTATTGTAGATCTAGTCTCAGATTGATCCAAAATAAGAGAAAAGTATGCAAAAAAAAAAATGACAATTAGAACGCATAAATTAGGCTTTGATTAAGCTTCCGTATCTTGAGTTTTACATTACCGAACAAAATTTGAATGGTATCAGACGAAGCCTATTGTATTATGAGAAAAAAGTCTTGTGTAAGTGAACTTGAATATTGTTATAGAAAGATGTGACAACCTGTAGTTTGACTGTAGGTCCATAGACGTTTCTGTTTTTACTTGAGTCAGGTCAGAATATACATGCCATAATTGTCAACAAAGCCATAATATGCTGCCGTCATTGGCTTAAACGAATCACGTGTTGGATTCTGTTGTTTGTTGTCAATCTATTTTTAGAGCATAATATTAGTTATTTTTTGAGAGCTTTTTACTTGTTTTGTTTCGATATTGAATTAAAACTATTTAAAAGAAGTTGCAAAATTCCAGGAAATCTTTATAATTTTTTTTTCAATTATGCTCGTCTACTTCCGGTAATGCGGGTCGATATGTGCATTTCTGTTCACACTGCGATATACCCGGGTCCGACCTGGGTTGAATGCAGATTAAAACCATCACTTCACCAGGTTCCAAAAAATCTATCCAGATAGATTTTTTAAGGTTATTTTCTGTTCACACTTGATTATCAAACAGGGTCCGACCTGGATTAGACCCGGGAAAAATAGGCGCACTGTGAACACTGTCTAAGGAGACAATTAGCCGTCAAGTCATCATCAGATTAATTTGCCCAGTTACTGGTCCAAGCTTTTCACGGGCATCAATTTGAATTCCCCAATCAAAAGCATTCAAATGCCAAGGAAGTTGTATGTAATCGCTTTGAGCTATGTGTAAAGTTTAGGTCAGAAGTTGCTGGAGTAACCCAGACTAACCAGTAACTGATCTAGCGATAAAGAAATGGTGTATGTAGTAACAAAAATACCAAGATCTGATTACTATTAATAAATCATTGATACAAAAATAGACAAGAATTGAATGAGTTCATTTTTTTTTAATTATAACTGAAAATGTATTCATAAAAACACAACTTTTATAATTTATTAATTGCAGCAAAAGGATTCAGTTGTCATCTCCTACATGCATAGTTCATTGTAGCATATCTGATGTATTCTAGTTGTATACATACAGATATGCTACAATGAGCAACATGTACGAGCCGGCAAGTGCATCCTTTTGCCATGGCGGTCCACAATTTGTCTTCATTAGAACTTTATTAAAAAGCAAACTATTGTTTTCATTTGCCACAATACAAAAATAAAGGAATAAAAAGTACTCTTTTGATTACATAAGATAATTACAATTATATCATCTTAATTCATAGCATTTCTTGTTGAACAAGCTTAAACAATATACCACATGAGATTTATTTAACCGTAAGGCTGCGATCACATAGAAGTTGCTATACATTCCCGGGGAGGCACTCATATTTAACATTAACAGGGATTATCATCATCACTAAACACATGGGTGCCTCCCCAGGAGAGTATAGCGAATAAATACCATTGCTTATACTTCTATATGATCGCAGCCTTACACATAAAACTGCAAGTGACTCGAAAAAAAACCGTATCTTATATTTCATGAATAAACATTTATTACACAATCCGGAAAGGGGGAACTTTATCCTTATCCTCATTCAGCTGCTGAGCAGGCGACTACAAGATTTCTCCATGCACATCAATCTTTGTCAGTTGTGGCCAGCTGGTCACCTAACATCTCATGACCTTCATACCCTAAGACATGATTGAAATTGGCACAAGGATGCTCAGATTGATTGTCAAGGTGGAATGTAAAAAAGGCAAAAGTCAGGGAATTTGATAAAAAAACACCTCAAAACAAGGAAAAGTCAGGGAATTTTGATTGGCCCCAAAATCAAAAGTAGTCAGTCAGACTCATTTTCCGCGGTGTGGGAGGTCTCTGTACTTATGGTTCATATGCGTGGTCCTAGGACTTGAAAAGTAACCCATTTTTTCATAAAATTTATTATCATGGAAGTTTGAGACTTAATTATGGAAATATCAGGGAATTCCATTTCTTTAAAATTAACACTAAACCCATTACAGGAGTGCTCGTTGTTTACACATTGTGGACAACTCTATTTTGCCCACATGTTACCATTCACATGACTGGGTTTTTGAGACAATTTTAGAGAGTTTAGAGATTTAAAAATATAAATTACGTCCATGCGACATATCCGCCCTCCTATGTAACAAAGCTAATGGGCCGTATTCACAAAAAGGGAATAACTTTATTCCAGGAATAACTTTTTATTTCTCCCATTGGTGACGCCATATTGAATTCATAAATGAAGAATAAAGTTATTCCA